>JAUYWH010000025.1:2569885-2649152 GCA_034779795.1 Ctenopoma multispine | reverse complement strand
GCCCTGTCCCCCCCCCCCCCCCCCCCACACACACACACACAATGGAGAAGGAAGGATCTAAATTCATCAGCTTTTGTTTGGTAAACTGTGTTTGTTTGTACACTCTGCCTCCAACATTAAGTGAATCACATGACACTTTGTGCTGGTTAAATACATCATTTCTGAATGTTCATATAGATAAAAGTGACTCGTCATTTCCCTGTAAAGACCCATGGTGATTTTTCTTCCTCATATTCAGGCCAACTGATGAATAATGGAGTTTAACACATTTTACAAACTTAAAAATATGTTTATTAGATTTTTCTTGTCTTTTCTTTATTAGTGTCATTAAGGCACAAAACGTGCTAACAAACGTGGGTTTAAACACTATGTGCTACATTTACCTTTGACAGTGAAAGTCAAACTATGAAGCCCCTCATGTCCGCACATTAAAATACTAGAAAACAGTTAGCTTAGCTTAGCATAAAGACTTGAGTGTCCAAAAGATTAAAGTAAACATGATGCAGCCAGTCTGCCGGTTTAGCGGAGCCAACATGAGATAAATATCTACCAACTCATCTAACTCTTCACAAAAAGGCTAATAAGCATATTTCCCAAATGTCAAATAATTCCTTTAATGAAAGAAACAATCAATCCACACTTTATTTAAGTGCTCTTATCTTTTCAATTAAAATGTTTCACAACACGCTGTAGCTTGTGACAAAATATAACATCTGCAGGCAAATATTAAGTCTAAGATGTTGGAGCATGCTTGAATTCATCACCAAGGACTCTGCTTGTATCAGCACGACCATGTGGTGCTACAGTATCACAGCTTTAAAAAACAGAGTAGACTAAATGTTTATGATGTATTGCATACCCCAAGCAATTTTCACGTGTCAGTACATGTTGTAGTTCTGCCCTCCCCTCTTACCTTTGCTGAAGTAGCTCTTGCGGATGACGTCCAGGTGCTTGGGCCTGTCTTCCATGGTGAAGTATCGCTGGTGGTGGATATCTGGGGCATGGAGCAGCTCTCTGGGCCCAGCTGGCTTCACCTGCTCTGCCTTCAGGGCTATGGCCTGCTCCAGCAGACCCAGATTCCCTCGGGTCATGTCGAACATCTCTGACTCGTCTGTCACCGTGGAACGCTGCGAAAGGCTGTCGTCGTCGTCACGCTCATCATCCCCATCCAAGTCATCGAGGTCTTTTTCCTCTGACTTATCTGATCGAACCTCGATAATTTCAGACGAGGCCAAGGACAAGGCTGTGTGGATTTTATAGTTCTCACCTCTGGTGTTGGGAAAGTAGTCCTCAAGTGGACTGGCCCTGTGGGAGCTGTAGCTTAAAGGAGGGCTGGTCTTGTAGTTTTGATGTGGACTAGGTTTATGAGAGTCACATTTGTCAAGAGGACTTGCCCTGTGTGAGTTGTAGTCCTCCAGAGGACTGGCCCTGTGATCTTCAGTCTTGATGTGTGTTCCCTGAGCTGCTGCGGTGCTGGTGATGGTGCGGATGGCAGTTGGCACGTCAGAAATGGACAGAACGTGGTCCCTGTGGTCCTCTCCATCTCTCTCTTCTTCCTCCTCGTCTACCACTGAAGTGTCCTGCCTCTGGCGTTCTAGCACTTCCATTTCTTCGTTATCTTCGTCATCTTTGAACTGCTCGTGGCGGACATCTTCGATCAGATACTGGTGGCTCACCTGGTTCACGTGGATGCTCCTGTCTTCACCCTCTCCTTGCTCATCTTCCAGCTCCTCTCCCTCCTTCTGCAGAACAGATGACTCCTCCGGCACTTGAACTCGGTGAACCGCTTCCTCCTCCTTCTCTTCCCCCTCATTCATGTCCCCCTCCTGCTCGTCCTTTACTTCTTCCCCCCTTTCGGCTTCCACAGTGACATCCTCATCAGTCTCCATAGCAACAGACTGCTGAATGGCCACATTTGAAGCACTGTTGTTGGAGACTCGGCCAAGGTGGAGGAGAGAGTTGGCCACGTCTTCGGCACTCTGAAAAGGAGACTGACACTCCTCGGGTGCAGGTGGCGCTGCTCTGACCTCAGGCTCAATGATCACACACTCCTCCTCTGTGGAAACAAAGATGAAGGAGTCAGAGCGGTGACACGGAGGAAAGTGTGAGTCATGCAGCGAGCTAAAGCTGTTGTCAGCAAAATCTTCATCATCACCGGCCTCATCTTCCTGCCTGCCAAGTCATTCACTGTGCGCTCACAATGAAATAAAAACACCTGCTGTGACAGGTTCTGTAGATCTAAAGCAGCTTGTAGATTGTATCAGAAAAAATGCCTCAATGCACTTATTAGATGTTAGGAAGCATGGAAACTCAGCTCCTGCAATACTGATGTGGACAGGGACTTTTTGTACCTTTGTGGGATTTTTTTTCTGGTGGGTAACATGGACCACCTCCCCACAATCTCTCCTTGATCTATGGTAAATGCTAGCTGTATTGCAAATTATGTAGTTGAGGGACTTTCATGCCCTAAATTAATCCTCTCAGGCAACAAAACAAAACGACATCCATTATGTTAGGTCATAAAATAAAGGAGTAAGAATAAACTTAATCCTAATATATAATGATTGGAAACTTTAGGGAAGTACAAAGATGTGCATTTTGTTTACTGGTTCAAAGGGACGAGGACAATTTCATACATAAAGTCAGGTTTACTCACCGTGGGGAATACCAGTCAGAGATCTCTGTCTCTACTGCTTCTGCTTTTGATCATTTCTTTTTAATCTGTCTCGTGCAAGTGCTTCATCTTTATGAAGGTGCTAAACTAAACCACTAGAGTACCCATTTAATCTCCAGATTTGTTTTTTATTAACAGGTTATTAATCATTTAATCTCTACAATGATCTACTGACTGCTTTCCAGAGTACAAGGGGCCATACTTGAATGATAACACGTTGACACATATAAACACAAAACAGAAAATATTGTAGCAGACTTTTGCTTCCCAAAGAAGAAAGAAAGAGGTAAAGATATCACTGAAGTACCTTCATCAGCTGTGAATACAGTCTCCTCTTTCTGATATGTGTCTTCCTCTTCCTCCTCCCTCTGTTGACTGTGTGTCTCCACTTCCTGTCCATTTGTATGTCCATTCTGTGTCAGGTCGTCTGTCGCCTCCTCTCTCCCTTCCTCTGCAGCTGCCTCCCTCACCTCCTTCTCCTCCTCCTTGGTTTCTCCTGCTTTCTCTCCATCCTTCTCCCCCTCGCCGTCGGCCTCGCTGCTGGCGTCACTCTCAGTGCTGAAGCCCTCGTCCAGGGCCAGTTTCAGGGGGTGGGACTTCCTCTTTGAGGATGGCCGCTCTGATTCCTGCTCAGCCTCTGCTTCCTCTAGACGGCGCTTTCGGGCTATGGGGCAACCCAGAACGCTGGTGGTTAAAAAAATAAAGAGACAAGATCAGAACAGAGAGAACTGAGTCATCAAAACCACACAGGGCCGTGAGTGGAAACACACCAACATGTCCAGTTAGACCTCATCATGTCCACAGGTTAGTATAAGCAGCACAATGAAGTGTGCACGTGTTCTGAGGAGAAGAAGAGCGGAGCAGCTCCTCCAGCAGAAAGGCTGAGTCAACACATGTGGCCTGAGGAGGGCACCATGCTCCCTCGCCCAGACATCACAACCAATCTCAGCCAATTGACTGGAACGTTTAATGAACAACTTGTATGGAAAGGCGGCGGGCAAAGCAGCGGAGGGTGAAATCCAATAAACTCCCTCTTACTTTCACCTGGGAGACGGCGAAAGAGATTGAGGAACGATCTATAAACAAAGTGCATCTGAAATTGCCCGCTGAATGAATACACATGTAAACAGATAGCTAATATCTGCCCCTCAATAAAGAGGAGTCACAAGCCAATGAGCTGCCCCGAGTCCCGCAGGGTCTCTGAGGGGCGAGCGACACAGACGAGGCATGGAGGACGGGAAAATGAGGCTGGAATAAAACCAGAAGAAATCCGATTTCACTGCTGTCCACTGAAAACTTTATTACTTCGGTTTAGAATTTGAGCCAGTAGGTTTTTGCCATGTGATTATATATAAATTATATTATGAATTTGCTATTTTTTCCCTTCTGAGGTTCATTTTTATGATTTCAACCTTACGTGCGGTTTATTTCTGCTCAAGAAATTTTAATACTTCAGTAAAGGACAACACGAACTTAAAAGAATGCAAGATGATTAACAGAAAGGGAAAAACTGAATGACTGCCCCTTCTGCTCTTTTCTTCTACATTACTGATTTTTCATACTCGATTAGGTAAAAAGTAGTAAAACAAAGCAAAAAGATCACAACTGGTTTGTTTTAAGGCGACACAAAGAAAGGTTGGTAACCACAACTCTAACTCAACATTTTGTTTGTCAGCTGCTGCTTAGCTGAGCTGAGCACAAAGACCGTAAACGTGGGGAAACAGCTGGATTGGCTCTGTTTAAAGGTAACAAAACAAACCTACCAGCACCCCTAAAGCTCACTAATTAAGAATTTATATCTCTTTATAAAGTCTGTAAAAAATGTGTGAAAATGAAAAGACTACTTCTTCACTAGTAACAGGCTGTGGCATCCTCATGTGGCTGTAAAGATGCTGTGGAGCAGAGAGGACAAGGAGGACAGGCAGACAGAGAAGAAGGACAAACAGAGGGTGGGTTTTCAATCTGTCCTACCTTCTGTGTCGTGAGTATCTCCCACTGATATGGCCAGAGCCATTGCATCCAGGGGTGGGGCAGCTGGATGAGATGGATGGAGGTTAGAGATACTGCATGTTTAAGACACGGTGCATTTTAGTCCTTATGCAGAGGCAATGATAACCACAGGCAGTAAAAAAAGATAACTTAAGATAAAGAAAACAGAAACATGTAAACTGAGCACACACGTCACACAAATGCACATGCACAAAGATATGCACCCCCCCCAACACACACACACACCCTTCCAGCAGACACATAATGCATGAATGCAGGTGGCTTCAAGCTGGGGAGAACATAATATTGTCTGTCGTACATCAAGCCTGGCCTATATCCGGTTACTATGAGCGATAAGGATCAGCCGAGACCTGCTGTAATTTCCCCTGTTCTGCTCTCCTCACCAGTCATCATCATCAGGTCTCGCTCCACTCCTCTCTCTCCCTCTCTCTCTTTTTTCACTCTCTCCTCTGATTCAGGTTGCTATGACCCCTCAGGACAGCTCATTTCAATTCTCATTAACTTCCCCCAGCAATTGCCCTTTATTACTCCAATTATCCTTATTATTAATTTCACTTATTAAAAAATGCTGCATTTGCATTTTAAATGAGGTGCTCTCTGGCCTCCTGACTGTTTTTTTTCCTCTCTTAATTCAGATAGGTTTCTTTGGAGTGCTGAGCACAGATCAATGTTTGGAGGTGAAGTGTGACAAAATGCAAGAAGATGAAAAAATTATTTAGAAGCACAGAGACGAGGGAAGACAGTGGGCTTAATGACTGGTGAGGCACTGGGTGGGAAAGAATGGGTAAGAAGAAGGGGAAGTTAAGGGATTGGCACAAAGAAAAAACAAAATATTCGCCATCCTCTCTCCTCGCGCTGTATCCTTCGATCGGATCACAAAAAGATCATACACCCTTTTCATTGCATCTACTGTATGTGTTCATAGCAGGAAATAGCGAAAGGCTGTGAGAAATCAATACCAGCCTGTTGGAGGCACTGACCATGAGCTGAGAAGTGCTGATGATAAAAAATACAAATAATATACAATATCATCTAAAGAAGAGCGAGGGTACGAGTGCCGGGGGTTTGGTGGGGGGTGCTCTGCGGTGCACATTAAAGAACTTTATGAAAGGGGTTTGCACAAACATGAAGGTGTTTCCTTACCTCAGCTCTTGTCCTACGAGCTCAATAGGAACTGAGGGAAAAAAGGGAGAGAAAGAGGGGAGGAGGGGGAGAAAGACACGGGAGGAGAAGAACAAAGGTGAACGTTTGCTCAAAAGCTGTGCTACTAAAAGAAAACTCAGATCAATAAATCACAAATGCATACGAATCCCACGAGGCTTTCTCATAGCAGCGCACACACCGCTGACTGCGTGATCAGGAGAAAAACACCTATACGCACACATTTACAGTACATGCAAACAAACACATGTTCCAAAAGACAAACAAGACCATCAGCACCGGCCTGCACAAACATGGACACACACACACACACACACACACACAAGCATCCACACAGAGGTGAAAAACCTAAATCAGCCAAACTGCATAGTGCTGTTCAGAAAATGTGACAATTATATGCAGACTTCAGCAATAGAACATGATTAATCGTTGCACTTTAGTTATCATAATTGGCAAAATGAAATTAAAAGGAAAACTGCCTTCATCTGTAAAAAAAAAAAAAACAGCATTTCTTTCTGGGACAACTTATAGTAATTGCCTTGAAAACATAAATCAAGCTCTGCTCACAAACACACACACACACGCACACTCGCCGCTCTGGGCTGGTTATAGGCATTGATTGGGAGTTGAGAGATAGAATGACTTTGGAGAAATATCCTATTTTCATTTAGAGCAAATAAGAAAACAATACGATCCTGGAGAATTCAGTTTGGGCTCTGATATCACATGCATTAATCACACGTCAGAATGACCCTGGGTATCAAGATACACTAAGAGCACAGAAAACTACACACTAACACATTCAAACAGACGCACGCACACACACACACACACAGTTGATGTGTTTGTGTGTGTGCAGCATCTTAGTTTCTCCAGCTTTCATCATGCGGTTGAAATGACTGGGCGCCTTCCTGAACGCCCTGTGAACTGTTGCTCTGCTGTCTCACTTCTAAACATCAAACACACACACACACACGTCCACAAAACACATAGAGAAGGACAATATGTATTTTTACACACACATATGTTGAAATTCATATACACTGGAAAAAAAACCACACATATGGCACATTTAGTTTTCTGTATAAGGAACATGCATGTCCATATCTAAACCTATATGTGGCTGATGATTTTACAAAACATAACTGTATTCAGATTCTACCAGAATGGGTGGATTGTGTAGCAGGAGTGTTACGATTGTTTAGACTGCTTGATTCTGTGGCAGATGTTTTATCTGATCAACAAAATTTACATAATGATGTTTTAATATTGTGTATTAGCAGTACAGGTCACAGCAGAATCTAAAACGTGAGGGCTGTAATGACTCACTGTGCTATGCTATGCATGTTCCAATGAAAATGGAAAAAAGTCAAAACATATTAAGATGGTCCCTAACCTGCCAGGCTTCAGTGTAAGAGGTAAAACTAACACATAGATCATTAATGAAGCTTTATCCTGCACCGCATAACAAATCTGATGAAAACCTATGAAATGTTATCCAGGACGACCTGAATGTAGAACTTAAACTATCTACACCTCAAGGTTTTTATCATAGAGCCCAGATCTGAACCATGAGGCCCATGTGGACCAGTTCGTGTGTTAAAGGTGATGTGTGCGTACGCGTGAGCGGGGAACCACCGCATGATGTAGAGAAGTGATGATACTCACCTCTGATTCCCTTGGACCGAGTGCGAGTCCGCTTGTCTTCACCCTCTACACTCATCTGAGGTGGAGGAGAGAGGAAAAGAGATAGCAGGAGAGGAGGAGAATGTGAAGTGAGCAGAGGGGGGAAACAGAAGCGAGAGGTGAGCACGAGGGTTTATTTCTCAACGCTCATCACACACGGTTAATCACCCTTGTCTTTCCTCTGCTTCAGAAGAGCCGCTGTAATAACCACTGCTCAGAATGTTCCGACTGAAACACAAGAAAGATAACGGTGACACAAAGTGATGATCGTATCTTTATTTCTCACAAAATACCCATTTTTTTCTGTCACCACTGAATGTAGACACATACTGTGCCTGGCTCACAACCTCAGAACAGACAGAAAGAAAGCTACATGTCACAAAAAGTGAAAACAAACCCGGTTGTTCAAGCAACTTTTCAAATCTGTTCCCCACCATCACCCTGCACACACACACACACACACCTCCCATCGCTCTCCCTGTAATTTCCTGCAACTGAATGGTACATATGATTGTATGGTGTGCAGGGGCAAAAGGCAACGCCCACACAGAGGCCGAAGCGCCTGTAAGCAGAGGGACTGACAATCATAACTACGCTGAAAATAATAATAAAGCAAAAACACAGAGGCCTCTAAAAAGGCACTGCAGCATCCCTTTTAAGAAGAGAGGTGGCTTAGCTTTTAAGTCACAATAGAGCAGGTGTTAACCCTGCTGCCTCAAACACACATATACACATGCATATTGACCCTCAGCCACACCTCTCCAGCACCACCTCTCCACGCTCGCTGCTGCTCTCAGTGCACTCTAAAGCTATCAGATGCTTTTTAGACACAATGGAGCCATTAGCTTTGATTACTGGACTCTGGGCTTTTTTTATATATATATATCTCAGTTCTACCCTCTTTCTCTCTTTCTCTGTCACACTTCCTCCCTCCTGTACACCCTCCCACCCCCCAAACTACCCCTTTATCCCTCTATTTGCCTACACCTCCCCCGATCCATGCCCAGGCACTTAGCTGCTTTGTTGCTTCTCTATAGTGAAGTTGGCACCACCACAGTGGGATTCAAACACGGGGTCCCTGTTTCTCTTCTTCTTTTTTTCCCCTTTCCCTCTCTCTATTTGGCAATGCCCCTTTCCTGCTAATAGACTACTTATGAAAAGAAGGAGGGAAAGAGGGATGAGAGGAAGATGAAGCACGCTGTTGTTGTTGTTGTTAAGGGCTTTTCTTTTTTTTTTCTGCGAGGAGGGTACGCTTCATTCATTAGTCTCTAGTGTTTGGCCGGAGGTACAGGTGCAGGCAGTGGCCCCTCCTTTCCTGTGCGAGTCTCCACCGCCTTGGCCCCCTCCTCCCTTTCTCTCGCCACTCTGGCCTCAACTCTTTTGATCAAGCGCTGTTAATATAGAAGTCGTGCAACAAGCAGCAGCTTTGTGCCCTGCCTGAAGGGAGCAGTTGACTCCTTCTGTGCTCCACTCACAGCGCTGTGTGGGAAGACGAGCGGACGAGTGCGCCGTGAAGAGTTTTCTGTCTGTGTGCGCTCTCTTTTACATGGGTGTTCAGAGTTCAGACTCCATTTCCGTACGCTTGACTGTCTGCACTTGTTTGCATGCATATGTCGGAATGAGAACTTTAATTAGGTACAGGTTTTAGGTCCTTGTGCTTTACTTGAGTTTCCATTTTAGGCTTATTATCTGCTCCAAGATATTTCAGAGAGAAATATTTAGCTTTTTACCCCCACTACAATTATTTGAATTATACTTTGTACTTATGTTACAGACAATAACTTTAGGCACAAAAGTTATGATGAGTTTATAAAACATGATTTACATTTAGACTTGGGGTTCAGTGTCTTGACCAAGAGCAGAAGTGGACTGGAGGAGCTGGGGATCAATGCTCCAACCACAGTAGGCAGCCTGCTCTAACTCCCTGTCCAGAGCCTCCCTAATGTTCTGCATACAGATTAAGCTACACAACTTATGAGTTATGTACCATCAGCTTCAATTAAATGTAAAAATAATCGGATATACAGCAGAATAATACAACAGCAAAAGGATAGTTTGTGCATAACAAGTAGTATAATACCCTCGGGTATACGTCTGCAGTTGCTTGAGGTCATGTAGAAGGATTGTGATTGTAACGTTCAAGTAACACTTTGAATATAGGACTTTTACTTTTAACAGTATTTTCTATTTATTGCTACTAAGGTTAACAGTTCACTGATTCCGTTTTTTTTTCTTTTTCATGTTAGTTTTATTACTGAAATGTCGCAAAGTGGTGAAAACTGTCACTGATCACTATTTTCCTAAAGTCCAAGTCAGCACGTACAAATAGTATGTTTCATATTCATATTCATCATAAGAGAAGTAATACCAGGAAATATTTGGCATCTTTGCATGAAACTGGACTGAAATGAAGAACCAATTATCAAAATAGCCACAGATTCATTTTCTGTCTGTCAGATAATTGATAGATCAATTAATTTCATTTTGCTTTAACTGCAAATGTTACACGTATGTAAAAGATCTGATTTGCACTACCACCGGAAATGAGTGTGTGAAACAAACAAACAGAGTCAAGAGGGGATTTAAATGGTCACAATACGACTAGGAAAATGGTTTCGCTGCGTGACTTTGTCTTTTCATCATCATCTGTAAAAGTGTAGTCGCGGCGCTAAAATCTTTATCAACTGCAAACTGTCTTGTAAATGTAACTAGTGGTAATGAAAGATAAAAGTTGATGAATCAAATGTTAGTGTAGGTGGCATTTTAGATAAATGTGTTGGACCATTTTACTTGAATGAATATAACTCGAGGGGAAAGGAAAGCGAAGCACGAGTGTGTTTATGAATCTGGGTGTGTGTGAGAGAGAAGTGTAGTGAACGTCATTGAAACTATGTTCCTCCTTCATGAAAAGATTATATACTATATTTTGTTACTCCTGTACTTTTTCATCTTACTTCCTTTGCCTCCTCCTTACGTTGATAGTCATCAGATGAATCAAAACCTGGACTGAAAAGGGCCCCTACTGCTTTCATGTTTGCGTAACCATAGTTACGCACATTTAAATAGGTAAGCACATCTGAGTTCTCTTTTTCTTGTCCTTTTTCTCAATTCCAGCTCATTAAATTTGTATGAACACAAAGTCACAGTCAGTGAATCCAGATACAGCGAGGCACCTGATTTTCCTTACCTCTCTGAAAGAGCTCTTTTTAGTGCACTGTATGTTCAAATGTATGTCCTTTACCTTGTTATCATTTTAATTAAGACTCCTTGAACTCTGTGTATGCATGTAGGTGGACCTACACAGCCCCAGCACTGTTTTGTGCAGAACAGAGAAAGGAAGAGAGAGAAGAAAATGAGAGACGAAGGTACAGAGAGTGAGTGTGTGTGTGTGTGTGTGTGTGTGTGTGTGTGTGTGTGTGTGTGTGTGTGTGTGTGTGTGTGTGTCTTGAGGTTTAACTAGTGTGAAATGTGGTGTGGAGCAGGAGAAGACAAAAAAGAAAAAGATGGAGGAGGAGGAAGAGGAGGAGGAAGATGTGGCTCATCCCTACAGGCTGTGTTGTACATTATCAATTATGTCCTTCTTTGTGTGCATGAGGGCCTCGACTCTGCTCTGCATTCTGACAGCTCTATGTAAATGGCTGGCTGGGGGCGATGACTTCAGAGAGAAGGTCACCCTTCGTCCCCTGGTGCACATAAATGACTCTTTTATTCATTTTCAGTTTTACAAGAGTAGATGAAGAAAGGAGGGGGGTTAAGGTAGGGTGGAGCAGTTGGAGAGGAGGGTGGCGGCGAAGACTGACATGTCCAAATATTACCTGCAGACAGCAGCTGCCAATTAGAGGCGTGCTGCACGGCTCCCTTTGACAGGAGGACCACGCTGCACGGCCTCCATGTTGGATCACCACACAGCGAACCCCTCCAAAGTTTCACTTTAATAATTCCCACAAGGCAGAGCACAGTAGTGAGAAGGGAGGGGGGGCTGCACTTTATACATGAGAAGACTGAGGTGATGGGTCAGATGTGAATGTGTGCACTATCAGCGGTTTGCCATTTACAGTTTGAGCCATCCTAACGCTTGATTTCAGAGCTGGATGTATATTTTCGGTTCTAATCCTCCTCGACCTGAGTTCACTACAAGTCTGGAAAGAAAATAAGACCAGTGTCTGAAAGCAACACCTCTCTCTGCTCTGCTCCCTCAGCAGCAGACATCAAACCTAATCAATAAAAGGCATCTTTACGGATGAACCCGAGCCATCAGGGGGGAAGCAAAACTACTTTTACTGGGCCCAGGGGAAAAATGCACCCCCCACCCACCCCACACACACACCTCACAACCCGCACTTCTCTTTCTCCTCTCTATCCCTCCATCTCTTTGTTGACTCTCAGTTGTGATGCCCAAGAAATAAAAGCACCAGATAGTTTTTATACCAGACTGTACACATAACCTTGAAAATGTGGCAATCTGGGTCGGACACAGTTTGAAGTACAAGAAAGAGGGGAGACAGGTTAGAGAGGGTTAAAAGAGAGGAAGAGAGGAGGCAGAAGTGAGTGTTTCTCTGTTCTGCTGATAAGGAGGAATATTATGGACAAAAAAGTATGAGCAGCTCAAGGACATCCTTTTGAGATTCTGTTTTTTTATTGTGTTTCAATAGAAAAAAAAATCTTGTGAAGTGAACTCAGCAGTGGGAAACGCTGAGCTGTGCCATGCTGAGCTTAACTAAACTGAACTAAGCTGAGCGAGGCTGAGGCAAAGGATGGGCAGGGCCAAGTGGGAGATTTGATGTGCTGTTTGATTCATGTTTTTCTGTCCTGCATGGCCGTCAACCCCCCCCGTTTTTATCCAACACACACACGCACAAGGCTTGTCTCTCTCCTCCATCTTCCCCTCCTTCTGCCTCCACCCTTTTTCACTTTCCCCGCTGAGTTGGGGATTGGGGAAATGCCCAGGAAGCAGAATAAGGTTGGAAGGGGGTGTGGTGGTGGAGTGGAGAAGAGAGATGGGTGGGGGGGTTGAGGAGGAGCTGCAGGGCCCTGTCACTCACCATGATTGGTCGACGGCTCTGCAGTCTCTGGGAGGCCTGACAGCGGCTGCTGGTCCTCTCGCCTCGTGTCCACCGCTGGTTCACCAGCTCGCCCCGAAACTCATTTTCTAACACCAGGAAGGGGGGGTGGGGGGGGGGGAGGAGAAGGAAGAGAAGGGGAAAAAAAGAAAGTTGTCATAAAATCATCTGCATCAGCCCCAGTGGTTTGGATAAAGGAAAAAAAAGGGAGGGAGGGGTTCTACTTTGAAGGAAGGTCGGGGCATTTGAGCAGACACTCCTTTATTAACTAACAGTGCACGTGACTTACACACACACTCGCATACATACACACAGGCATGGTTAAGTGCCCCAGCTGGGGTCCCTGTCAGTCTGCTATTAGAATCAATCACATTTGCACATTTTTATCAAGCTTTTCAGGGTGCATATATAAGCACAAGGGGGGATGGGCGAAGCAAGGCGAAAGGGGCGAAGAATGGTCAGTAAATAATGAATCATACATAAATCAGAGCTCTTTCTCCCCCTCTCGTGCCTTTTTTTCATCAAGGTAATAGCTCTTCTCTTTATCCTCCTGATCGCCCAGGAGAAACATACTAAACCTATTACAAATCCCTCTCCCATTCTTCCTACACTCAGAGAAGCTGGTGATGGTGGAGTCACTCTAATAGTTCAGATGGTCGTATGTTGTTTTTTTCCCCCCAAGTTCAGGGAGAGTGTGCAGTGTTTTTCTCTGAAAGCCCAAGGCTGAACTTTTCAGCTAGCGTAGCTTTAAGACACTTTATTTGCAAGTTTCTAAAACAAGCCGGTGTTCCCCCCCCCCCCACGCCCACCCCCGCTCTCTTTCTTTCTCTCTCTCTTTCTGTCTGTGCTCTTTTTACCTACGGTGCTGAGCAGGTACAGTGAGATCTGACTCCCTTTCAGATACATAAATATACACATCTATACCCTTAGCTTTCACCTTTATTTGGATTGTGTGTCTTTGCAGCAGGCAGCATAACACTGTGAAAGACAAAGTGCCCTTGAGTTTATAGGGACTCTGACTGTGTATGGGCTACCTATCCATGCGTCTTCAAGACCAAGGCCTGGGTCAGTGCACTCTGAATCCACTCTATTGAAAATCTAAATTGAGGTAGCAATAATGTGGAAAAGTAATCATTCAAAAGGCAGAGTATTCAAGGCAACTATTCTTAATTATTTCATTTCTGACATAAAAACCAACATTATTTCAGATGATTACAGTAATATAGCTCTTTCAAATAGCATGCAGCTGTCTTGACAGACCCGTATAGCTCTTTTCACATTAACATGAAAATACATCATGGCCTTTGTAGAGTGCAAGATGCATCTGTCCATCTTATTTCCTCCCCTCTATTGTCTCCGCCTTTTCATCTCTCGTCTTTTTGTTTTTCAAAGATGCAGTGGGAGTTTTTCCCGTCGCACATACTGTGCTGCATGTGAACCCTCAGTGCAGGCAAAGTGCATGCTAAAAGCAAACAGTCTGGGAGACAACAAAAGGCTGTGCGTCCGTATCCGAGGGGTCCCAAAGCAGATCGGCCCTACCCTCTACCGCACCCCTCCTCCTCCCCTTCACCCTCCTTCTCCTCCATCAAACTCTCCTACCCCTCCCACTACACGCCCAGCCTTACTTTGCCCATTACATTACATGCAAACCTCCCCAAAGCTCAGGCAGCACTCTTTGCAGAATGCTTGTTTATCAACTTTCCCTCCACCACCCCCCAGCGAAAAACTGATTACAGCAGCAATACTGTTGGTCTGCATCTCTGTCTCTGTCTCACTGTCTCAGCTATCTCTGTCTCCATCCACACAAGCACAAAAACGCACTTATTTCTTTTTCTCTCCCTCTCTCTCTCTCTACTTTCTCCCCCTCCATCTTTTAAAGTGAAGTGAAGTGAGCATCTGTCCTGCATTGTTAGATCGAGGGGCCAAGGAGCTGAGAGCCCTTCCTAAATACCAAATATATAACAGCGCTCTATTAGGACACGTTGCCTGAGGCCATGTGTCAGCATCTCTGCTCACTTTGTTCAGTCCTAAGCCACTGCTACTGCTGCACAGAGAAAATTCATCTGGACATTTTAAACCAGTGTGAGATATCTGATTGCTGGGGTTTATAAAATCAGGCAGTTAATCACAAAACATGTGGCTAAGTTTACATCTCTATACGTTCATCTGTTGTTTCATCTCTTTTTAAAAAACACTGAACATCTGGATTCTTTGCAGATGAAAAATATAAAAGTAATTTGAGCCTTGTCTGCGGAGGATATTTACTCTCTTATGCTTTGATCAGATGCTGCTCGTTCCCACCTAAAAGACTCGCAGCTCGTTATTTTTCAGTGAAAATTGGAGGAGTATGAGACAATTAGCCGTTCACCGGGGATGTTTGGTTAATCAGAAGCGAGGGGGGTCACAGGAAGAAAGATGAATACAAAATGAATGGATTAAAAACTTGTGTTGTGCTGCCAGGATTCATTTTTTGAGTGTTTTTATCAAAGTTTCAAAAATCTTTCCTGTTTTCCTGCAACAGAAAAACACACACAATCCAACACAGTGCAGGTCTAAAATCAACACAGTGAGTCCACAAAACAAAGTTTAGGCTTGAGTAATACCATTACAGCCCCGCAGCTTACTAAACTCAGACAATGGAGCAAAGAGGCCTAAATCCATAGTTAGATTAAATACCAGGGTGAACTGTCTGTAACAGTATTAGTGTACATACAGGGCCGATGCCAGCTGTACACTCCTGGTCCTGTTAAGCAGGATTTAGAGACAACTTAGTGTGATTACAGCGAGCCGAACTGAAGAGACAGAGAAATCAAAAGTTGTGCAGAGGGACAGTGTCATATTACGCTGCTGGTTTCTTTGTGCCACCGGACAAAAAAAAAAAGGAAACGGAGTAACCAGATTATCTGGCAGATGTGGAAATGTGATGAATAATATATAGGATCAGCAGAAGAAATATGAAAAATAACTCAAAACCTTCATTCTGAGGTTTAAACTCAGACATCCAGGTCGCAAGGTCAAATAAAACAGAAAGGTAACTACTACACGCATTGGGACAAAGTGAGCGGGAGTCAGATGCTTGGTGTTGTCGGTTATGGGATGAGAGTTTAGGGCTGGTGGTGTGCTCCCCTGTGGGACGCCCTGACCTCAGCATCTGAGAAGCAACACAAACTGCTGCTTATAGGACAGATCACTAACTGCAGGGGGTCTGTGCACCTGAAAGCCCTCCGCTTTACGCAGCACACTGTGATGCTGCAAACAAAGTTAGGATCCTCTGAGTCCATCTGACAATTTCTGCACATTCGCCTTGTACTTTTTAATTAATTTTTATTTCCCCTTTAACGCAGGGCATGAAATTCATTATTTCCAGGCTTTCTATTTAAATGCCTCCTCTCCATTGAAAGCCTGGCCAACCCTGACCTTTGCTTGTATTGCTTAGATTTCTGATAGGCTTTAAATGACAAGGGTGCAATTTGGCCCCAGCTGCTCCTCCAACATGTTTATTGCACTCCCTCCTCCGGCACCTGCTGTCCTCACCATGGGCTATTCAGCCCTTCATAAATAGAGAGGTTTCCTCCTGTCACGGTAAGGGTAACAAAAAAAACACACAGAGGCAACTTCATATCAGGCCTGTGCTACTTGCAGCTCTACACTCTGTCGTTCTAGCTTCCACTGACAGCATAAGGCATCAATAACCTAATTCTGTAATCCCCTGAAACTAGGCTACATTTCACAGGACAAGTAAACAGAAGAAAAACAATAGGTGTTTTATCATTTCTGCTTATCATGCATTAAATCCTGAGCTCACTATTCATCCTGCATTAAGCCACTTTTTCCTGAAATCCAAACTTGCACGACTGAAGACGGATGCTCCTTCAAACAGAAGTAAAGTACGTTTCGCCTGCTTCCAGCTGAAGTTTATCATAAGAGCAGCGCATGTTAAGCAGCTTTAAAGGCGACTACAGCGGGGATGGAGAGCAACTTAAAGAGCGGGTGACATAACACTCTGTGTATCATCATCCTTCATCTTTTTCCTCCATCTTAGGACGCAGGTGCTTTGACAGACCGTGAGGCGCACACACACAGCACATTACGTGGCCATCAAAGCGATGCGAGAAGGGGTGGGTTGGGGGGTGTAGTAAAGAAAAAATACAACGCACAGGCTCACATTCTGCACCGCAGGACTGTCTCGGGCTGAATCCGACAAGATGAGCACTTGAAAATCCGGCGAATTGTGCAGCTCGAGCCTCCTCGACGCCCGGCGTTCAGCCTGCTCGTAGCGCGCTTCTGAGGACTTTTTTTTTTATCTGCGCACCACTAAAGGCGGCTGACATTTGAAGAGAGCATCTCTGTTTTCTGCTGCAGAGGATCAAATGGCCAACCCCTCCCTCTGCCTCACTCTCAAACACACTCACTCAATCCTTCCATCCATCCATCTGTCCATAGATCCACACACACACACACACACACACACACACGGGAGTCCTGCTCAACGCCCACTGTAAGGTCGTAATAACACATTTTGGTTCTGAACTCTACACAGATATCACACTTCGGCGTAACAACGCAGAAACAGAGAATCGGCTCGTGTAGTGCGCAGCAGCAGCAGCAGTGAGAAATACAGTAGCTAATTTATTCTTGGAGATACAGAAGGTGAAACTAGAGGACAGAGTGAGAACACAGTTCAGGTATGGCTCGGTCCGGATCTAAATCCTCCGATCTTACACCGAACGTTGTCTTCAAACACCACGCACGCTGATGAACTATCCAACAGAGGCAGAGTGACAGAGAAGTGAGAAACGCGCATCACCGAGGTTCTGAGAAAGCGCCATAGTTGGTTTATTCCCACTTATTATAAGACGTCATCGTAAATCTGAATAACACCTGAGGGAAAACATTATCTTCTCCAATTCAGACTCGTTACACAGACGACCACCAGTGAAAACGCAGCCTAAATAAATCTAGACTTTTAGGAGGAAAGAAAAGCAGGTTAAACTGCCGAGAGACCGCAGATGTGAGTAAGTTTGAAACATTCGAGAAATCAGAGCAAATGAAAAGGTGAAAACAAAACTAATCTGCGTAAAATCGCGCTCTCTGTGAGGTTTCAGACGTCCTAACGACGCGGAGACACATCAAAGTTATGCAACAAAGGCCTTGGATTTGGAGATTAATAATAATAACAATAAATCTATGTGCGGTTTCCAGCCAAAACACAACCAACGCTGATTTCTGTTTACCTGTATTCAACAATGTTTCCCGTGGTTTGGTGTCGCGTCCTTGATGTGTTTGCGAGAGTTGCGCTTCACAGTCAAGTAGTTTGTTTAAAAGAAAAAAGATATCCCGAGTAAAGATTTAAAAAGCGATCATCTATCCCGTTCCAAATGTCCAGATGTGATAAACAGTGAGAGCGAACGCAGGGTTTCCGGCCGGCCTCTCCTACACAGCGCACCGGCGCACGGCTCCGTGTCAGCGCGTTAAGATGTTACTTGTTTGTAAGCAAAAAAACATGGCTTCATTTGCCTTTGTCAGCGAGAAAAAACGTAATATTGACTTACCTTTCCCCCATGAGCCATTGTCCCCCCCCCTCCATCCCCTCTCCAACACTACCCTCCACCCCCACCTCCTCCTCCCTCCGCCCTTTGCCATGACATCACGGAAGCTGTAGTAAACCTCCAGCATCGGATGGGCAGGGCTTGAGGTCCCCCCTTACTCCACACTAACTCAATGGACATATGTGCACACGCACACACACACACACACACTCTCTGTCTCTCTCTTTCTATGACTTTCTCCCTTTCTCACCCTCTCTCAGATACACGCCTCATCTGAAACGGCAAAGATGCTAAAATCTGTAGTTTGAAGTGGTCACTTCAAACTGCGCACGTTATCAAGTTCCCCACGCTGCTTCAGCCTCTCCATACATCTGTAAAAGTATAAATAATCTGCGCATAGTAAGGAAGAAAACCTCTCTGCGCCTCCGGGCTCTCCAGCCAGCACAATATTACACACCAGAATGAGCTCATATTTTACGCACTTCTGCAAGCTGACAAGTTCTCTGTGCTCCGCAAATGCATTATGGAGGTTATAGCTGCTGTAATCCTTCACCCCCCCCCACACATCCAGGGAAGTGGTACCGTCCAATAATTCATTCAGGGGACTTTTTTCCCCTCCTGGACTGAGAAGTGATGTAGTAGTTGTATGCAGAGTTTGTGTATGCTCTGTGTCCTGACAGCATCTGATACGGAAACAGAGGGTTTAACGATATATAGGCAGAGATGCACGTCTCCAAGGCAGCTTTACGCGAAATTATTTACGCTCTGGGGAGGTGAGGGGAGGGATATCAATTTAAATTATCATTGACAAAACATGCTGCAGAGAAATTATTTATATCTGGTTGAAATCGTATGAGGTTTGTTTTGACGTGTTTAAGAAGACTAATCACTGTCAGTTACAGATTTGCTGAGAGATTCCTGCTCTCACTGAGAGAATAATGTCGACTGTCAGTGCAGCTCTAAACAACAAACACACAGTCTTAATAGCGCAACTTGGAGTCACTCCCAAATGTTGCTCACACCGTGGTTTTGCTTTGCTGTTTTGAAACCATTAGTGGAAATGACAACCATTCATTACAAGCCATTTGAGAATAGTCCCCACAAATGCCATCCTTTATCTGCTGTCTCCACGCCACGTACGTAGGGAATATTCAAAAAGCCCAACCTTCAGCTTTCAGAAATTCTATTAAATTCTTATCTCTTTGCAGCAGGCTCTTTTTGTGCAATCCCATTGTTATGCATTGGAGCTGAAATCAATCACCGGCCGTGCACGCCGCATCAGTATGATTTCAGTCTGCGGGTGCGGAGAGAGAGGGGGGGGGAGCACTCACACAACAGCATCGACAATCGAATAAACAAAAGAGGGGAAATATGAAAAATCCAGCCATGATCCAGCAAAAGGGGGGACCGTGTGGAAAGCTGGGTCTGCAGGTCAGGAGCGGATGTGAGCTGAGGGGCCCACAGCAGGGCACAGCTGCCGGCTGCAGCCTATTCTGAAGATTATAGAGCAGACAGAGAGCGACTGAAAACTAAAGTGTAATATACGCTCAGATGACTATGATTTCACCTGCGGTGAGATTTCAGGACTAAGAACAGCTCCTAAATGCTGCGTGTGTGTTCAGAACCGTGGACAGCTCCGGCTCACTGAGCCTCTGACGCCTGCGCACTGTGGAGGCAACAAAGGCCTTTGTCCACACGCTAAGTTTAAAGGCATCACACAAAAGTTTTTTTGAAACTAATTTTACTTCTGTTTTGTATTTAATTTTCACTTTTTACATTTTATTTTGAAGGATAAGACTGTTGCTTTAAACTAAACTCTATTTTCATTATAGGTTTAAATGATTGTTTAGGCCGGAAAGGAACAAAACACTAATTTGGATTATGACTAATAAACACAGAAAAGTTAACTGAGTTCAATCTGGATCAGTTAACTTTAATGCAGAAGGTTTCTAACAGTGGATACCTGAAGACTTTTGTTTCTAAGTGAGTCTTATGTGGCACTAAACCTAAACTGTTCCCTTGACCTTATATTCTAACTTTAAATAACTTTGTGCTAACTACATAAAACTAAAATAACCTAAACGAAACAATAATGTGAAATAAACTGAAAGAAACCAAACTAATTTGATGTTGTACGTGATACTTGTTCATTTATTAAAAACGTAACTGCATACACGTTTTTATGTCTCAGTGACCCATCATATGGGAAAACTTTTTCCTCTGTTGTTACAGAGTCCGTCTGCAGATGCAGATGGCTCAGAGGCCTGGACCTCTTTAATGCACACGTCACTCCAGACTATAGCGCATGAATGGTGGCTATATTGTGCGGATCCGCGCAGGCAGCCAGTATAAATATTACATGGAGCAGCAGCTGACTGAGCGCTGAGGTTGAGACCGGGGGAGGCCCCTATAGTCCCTCGACAGATGGAACAAGCCGACAGACTAACACAACAAAAAGTTTTTAATAAGCCCGCAGCTTGGCATTGTCCCCACGGTACCGGGGCCACAGGGTCCCCTAGGGAACCAACTGTCCTTTGTCTTGCCACTTTTCTTTTCTTTACCACGGGAGAAGAAGTTTAGTTTCAGTTCCACACTGGATCTAAGTTCATGTAGAAATGTTTGTGTCGGATGAATTTGCCCCGCAGCTTGTTGTTAGAAATCCACCACGCACAAGTTTTAAAGTTCCAGCTGGTGTTAGCAGACACAACTCTAAGCCTTTAATCCCGCTCAGCGACAGTGTCTTTAAAAGACTTTTATTCTGAGTAGGAATAGTTTTGCAGACTCGTGTGAATTCAGTTGTGTGTCTAATTACACTGAGGCAGAAGTGCAGAAAGACGGTTACGCGTTGACACATGCCGAAACACAACAACAAGAAAAAGTTCATCATTCAAGTTGTTTCCTGCGAAGTTTAAGACAAGTCAGTGATACGAACCCAAGAAAGTGCGACACAGCTTCATGTTTGCGGTCCTCCTGTCTGTCTCTCCTCGGCTCCGCAGCGACCGCTAAGCGCTGCTGGTAAGTTTACTTCTGCCGAACAAAGTTGCTCAAACTTTAGTTCAACTTGCCCGGCCCGGGTACGGGGAGGGCTGCTGGGTGGGACGAGCGGCCGACTGACATTCCTGGACAGCCAATAGCGAGGAGTTATGTGCTCCTGCTGCCGGGAGCTACAGCCAATCAGCCGCCTGCCAGCCTCAGCTTTCAACGACAATGGACTGAGGAACAACAAAGAGCATCTGCTGCGCCCGGCAACTTCTCACACTCACTGAGATCCCCCAGCATTCAGACATAAACAATATAAACACTCAACTCTGTCTACCATCTCATTTGTGCACATTCCTTGTAGATCTGTACGAATGTGCAAAGAGAAAGTCCCGTTATTATTACCGACCTGACACGGAAAGAAATGACGACTAACTCTAAAACAGCAGCGTAATAACTGAACTGAGCAGTAAGACGTCTTTACTGCACTTTTCACATCTACCCATTCACAACATCAAACTCCAGATTTCTGCTCCTTAGCAGTTTCCCATGTGACAATGCAAGTTTCAACCACCCTTCATGATCACATGTGACCAAACATACCAGATGTACAGCTAATTTAAGGAAGTTAGAGCAACATTTTCAGGTCTATTCAGAGTGTCTGTGTCTGGGACAGACAGACAGTTCCTCCCTCCCAATAGCAGATGGTCTTCCAGATAATGAGCTCTCCCATTGCTTGCTCTTATTACCCCCATCGCCATCTCTCCGAGATGTAATGGGGAGTAAAGCAACCTCAACACATTCTGCTGCTTTTCTTATTCATTTCATTTTATTTCATGCGCATTTAATGATATGACTCTCTCGTCTGCTCAGAGTTGAACATTAACAAACAATTTGCTCTCTTGCCAGAAAGGTGTATTTATAACGTGTGATTTAAACAGTGTGCTACTTAAATAATCTAAAGTAAACTAAACTACCATGACTTTACCACTGTTACATACGACACTGTAAAGTAAATACATTCACTTTACCAACTTTTCTACTGTCAGACTGAATTATTGCTGCTAAACTAAACCAAACTAAAATCACTTTACCAGTTTACATGCTTCAATAAACAAAACCTAATCAAATTAAACCTTTTTTATAAGCCTAAAATATCACCATTAAACTTAACTGCATTAATTAAACTCAGCTGAATCAACAACATAAGACCAAACTTAACAATACGCAAATGTTTTTAACAATAACCAAGAAAAATGGCAAATTGAAACATAATAAAACTCACAAAACACAACTTCAAAACTATTACTATAACTATATTATAACTACTACATTTTAGACAGTAATTTAACTAATCTGAGTTATCTCACTACCCCCCCCCCGTCCTGAACTAAATAAAAAAAGTCATTTAACCTGCTTATTTAAAACTGAATGATCACAAACTAAACTGATCATTTTCTATAAAGTTGAATAACTAAACTAAGCTGAACTAAATTAATCTAAGCTACACTATGCTAAGGTAAACTAAACGAGACTAAACTTTTATTCATTATTTTCTATTTAGCTTAATTCATTTGTGAACAGGTGGTTTGGTTTCACTGAACACAACTGATAACGAACAATAATGTTTGTCTTATGATAGTGTGATAACTCAACTAACTTTCTTCATACTTTATTTTAAACAGAACAGCTGAATAATAACGTGTTACTTAACCAAACTGAACCAACGTTTTCTAATCTGACACATTTATTCTTATTGTGTAGTGAACATTAAGATGTTAAAACAGTGCTCTTAAAATAATGCATTTTTATTTTCTCAAAAGTGCAAATCTCCTCTGGTCTCATGGCACAAACGAAGTGAAAGAGGAAAAACACAGACACACATAAGAAATTCACTGCTTATTAAATGGGCTTTTGGTGTGTGTGGACAAAGAAGGTGTCAGTGTTAAGGAGGACTGCTGGGCCCTCACTAATGCCACGCTAAGTTTTTTTTTTTATCAGACGATGCCAGACAGTCTCTTCAATTCTTCCTGAGCACTGCTCTCATTAGCCTATTAACTTCACTATTCACCCCCCCCTCCATCCTTCTGTTCCACCACGCAGATAGCACAGGCACACACACACACATATACATCCTGCACGTTCGCAGGCATATACAAACGAACAGACATGAATGTGCACACACACACACACACACACACAAATACACGCGCACAACCCCCCTCTCTAATTCTCTGCTCTGTATAACAAGCAGCTGAACTCTGACATAGCCTCCAGCTGTCTTGGAGATGGTGGTGACAATAAAGTTTAGACAAATACACGCACACACACACACACACACACACACACACACACACACACACACACACACACACACACACTGAAGAGCAGGAAACTCAACCTTGTTGAGAAAATGACCCGCGTGAGCTAATTAATGGAAATTTCACTCCGTCTTCATCATCATCATTATTCAAAAGTCCTCTTAAATGTTCACTCCTACGCTTTCATTATCATTATTCAGCATCTCAAATAGTAACAACTTTGACTGAACTGGTAGGGAGACAAAAAGGGTCACCGCTCCGCTGGAAGGGAAAAGTTTCTCCCTTTAATGCAGATCTGCGTTTGAAGTAACAAAGAAAGTCCAAGTTATTTTTAATTTGCAGAGACACACAGACGAGGGGATTTGTTTGAAGAGAGGAACTTGTGCTCGTGCACAGATGGACATTTACTCCTGGTCTCGTGGAAACAATCAGGTTCATAACACGATGGCTCTATTGCCCTCTCTCTCTCTCTCTCTCTCTCTCTGTCTCACTTTCACACACCCCCAACCTCGCTGTCTCTCTAACATCCATGCAGTGTGATCATTCCCATATCTGTCAGCTCCCATTAGACACAGTCAAGCACTTCACCCACAACTATACAGGGAAGGGATTTTCAAAAACACCTATCTTTGCACTCCACGTCCACATCCATCCGACATACCCTGTTAGTTAAAGGATAGGTTCACATTTTTCTAAGTCAATCTTAAAATAATATAGGTCTATATGGAATCTGAATCAGTCACTCCTCTTCTGCACATATCAGCCTTTAAATTATCCCTCACTCTGCTCCCAGTTCATGTTTTGGCCAAAAATCTACCCAAATAGCACACGCACCACAACTATGAGACGACCTCCTCTCCTTTGAAACAGGAGGAAACTATTTGTCCCTCGTCCTGTTAGGAAAGTTTCCCTAACAATCCAAGGGGAAAACCACATTAGAGGATCTTCTCTTTCAGACTCCCGCTCTCTTTTGTCAGGTTCTTGGAAGAGGTCAGAATAATTTTCTCTGACCGTTAGCATTTTTCAGACCGTCTTTTGAGCTCACCATCTGTGACAGATGCAATTCTTGGCCGCTGGCTGCAGAGTTTCCCCCTCGTTCAACACGCAAGCGCCAACAAACTTCTGCAAGTTAAACTGGACTAAACCAAAGAGCAGGCGAACTCTAAAAGACAACAAGACCATAAAGCACTGAAACTCAGCTAGCAGAAAAATACTGCTGGAGTTTGACAAATCAGTGGAGTAGCTTTCAAATAGGGCTGCAACAAAGGTCTCACTCGCATTTTATTTTGCATTCATTCATGACATTTCTATGTCGCCAAACATTTGGGGAAGGTACATATGACAAAGTAAAGCAGCACATTACTGCATTTGACAAGTTGGAGACAGTTTTTCCAGCTCTGCTTCTAAAGTCTTTTTGGTACAAAATAATAGTTAATATATGAAAAACCAACTTAATGTGGAAAATTCAAACTACTGGACGTCCTATGAGCTTCAGTTAAATGTTTAAATGTACTTTAGCACAGAACTATGACTCTGAATGTGTCACAGACCTGAACAGCGGCAATGATTACAGCAAAAACGGTTTCAAATGACTGTACATGCTGTATTGACGCTTCCTTATTGCCTTAAGACAGACTTGAACATTTGTGAATCCACCCTTTAACATAATCAGCTTTGATGATGTATAAAAATATACTGCTGCATTTTAGATAAAGATGCAAACTGCCTCTGGCGCTTCATTACTCACTCATTACACTTCTCCTTCCCCTCTTTTTTTTGGGGAGTTATGAATTTTTAACAGGCGTGTGCACACACACACACATGCAAAGTGAAAGGAAAAGGCCAAGAGACAGACAAAGTTTGGTCTGGATGCCACTTTGGATGACCGTCATCTCTAGAGATCCCCTCTACCCTCCCTGCTCACCCAACCCGACCCACAGCTTGGGCCTCCCCACAGGGGGTGGGGTGACACGTGGAATGGGGTCATCTCTGCCAAAAGGCATCACATCGCTCCACTCCTCTGCGTCGTCTGCTACTCTGTCTGTCCGCTGTACCTTTCTGTCACTTTGCCTGTCACTTGGACGAATCGAGACTTACTGTGGGAGGTTTTTTTTTTCATCTCTCTCTCTCTTTCTTTAACTATTCGTCAAGTGTGAATCTCTTAATGTGCGTGGCAATGCCTCGAGCCATGCAGCATCTGAGAGAGTTGTAAATAAGTCCTCCTGTCACACCCCTCCTTTTTCCTTTACCCCGCAATCCAGACTAGCATCACAGCACTCACACAGTGTCCCACACTCTGTCCCCCTGCCGAGGTCGACAGCCTGACCCCTCGTCACCCTCCAAAGTCACTGAGTCAGATTCTTTGAGGCCTCCCCCTCTGCTGATTTCTTCACTTCCTTCTCATCATCCTGAGTCACTGCACCTTCTCGCCACACTTGACCCTCCCCATCCTTGCATCCTCTCTCTGCTCATGCTGGCAACTCTTCTCCCATCTCCTCTTTTTTTTCTCCACTTCTATCTTTTCCCCCGTTTAGATCTCACCTTTCTCTCTCCCTCTCTCTCAGTCTCACTCCCCTCTCTCCCTCCTGCGCTCACCCGACAGCAGCAGGCTGGGCAAATATGCACCCCGAGCAGCGGTAAATACAGGCAGCACTTCACAAACAAGGCCTGATTACAATGACAAAGGCTGCCACACTTTAGGGAGGAGCTTAGAGCAATTTGGAGGCTGCGGGGGCCATTGAGCGAGTGGCATACTTAATGGGCTTTGTGTGCCAGAAGAAAAGGGTCTGAGCTTCTGGGCCCAGCTGTCACTATGGAAAATATCAGACTGACACAGCACCCAGCACTCTTTGGCTTGCTCTCTTTTCTTCTTTCAACCCCCCCTCCCCTCCTCTTCTCTCTTCTCTCCTCTTTCCAGCCTTTTTTCTCTAGTTAGCGAACACAAAAAAGTGAAAGCTGCTGGAAAGAAAAAGAAAAACTAAAGGAGAACTCCCTCTCTTGATCTCTCTCTCTCACACAGAAAAAAGCAAGTATGCAGTCACACAGGCACACACACACAAACATAATGCACAGTAGGCTGACTCTGCAGCAATTATTCAAACCTTAAACCCAGAGGAATAAATGACATTATTGCATTTCACTACTTAATTATGTGTGAGGATAGTTACTAAGTGTTAGCCATCATGCATGCATAATGCAGTAAGATACAGTCACTTCGCTTCATAAAGCACTCTTTCATTAAAAAATGTACAGCAGAGGAAAAACAAATTAACACGTGCTGTGTAGAAAATGCATACACATAAGTGAGAGGAATAAACTGAATAAACACACATTAACTGCAAATGATTGTTAGGCCTCACATGGCAAAAATAACTCCAACATTTAGTGGATTTCCGGCAGTGCCAAAGACAGTTTATTTTCTGGAAATGATTTTTCTCCAGTGATAATGGGCTTGGCTCGAAAACAAAGAGCGAGAGATCCTCTGAAGCAGCTCTCTGGTTACGCTTTCTCAATCTTTGTACGCAAAGAAGTGCTCACACTCCAGATCCAACTGTATTACACCAGCTCTGTGACTTATGGCACTGTAACATGGAGCATAATACACACACCCACGCACATACGCAGCAAAGCCTGTGTGCAGGCAAACACGCACAAGCAGCAAACAGGCACAAACACATGGGTACGATCGCACAGCGCTGCATTATTGAAACACAGCACAAAGCCAGAGTTGGATGTTGTTTCACCTAATCTCTTTGATACCACTGTGGTGCTGCTAAGCTCCAGAAAATCAGCTTAGCAGATGTCCTAAAGTGTAGGTGGCTTGTTTCATGAGGCAAGAGAAGAAAACGCTACAAGAAGAAGAAGGAGAAGAAGTGAAAGAGGGAGGGTGGGGGCAGGGCAACAGATTTGGAAAGGGTCCCTGAGTTCAACTCAGTCGTCTTTTTACTTCTGTCTGCCAGGCACAGTTGTTCCAAACAAACTAGGAGTGTTTTAATTCATTGCACCCATCACTCCATCCTTTCTTCCTCCCCCAACCTCTCACTTTTCAGAGTGTGTGTGTGTGTGTGTGTGTGTGTTATTTGTTCCAGGCCAAAGGAGTTGTCGTACTTGTGATAATAATGGTGATAATGATCATAATGAGGATTTTTTTCACAAGGTTGCACATGCTGCTTTGCCTTCAAGCCCTAACCTGTACTCGGATGTCAGCTGATTGCAGTCGCACACTATACACACTCTCACACTCACACACACGCACATATGTCGCATGCATTATCAGCACAAGTGAGACATCTGTATGCAAATGTCATTATGTTGGTGGGGAGGAGACTGGGAGCAGGCCGGTTGTGAGTGATGTTATGACAGTGAAGGAGGGCCTGAAGAAGGTCGGGCTCTATAGGAGTGTGTGTGTCAAGAGCTGCTGCATAAATGTATGATATCCATAGTAACCAATTAAACCAAATGAAGATGGAGATGGTGACTGATGCTGTCATCTTGGATCTTTAACACAACACAGAAATGCTCGTGATAAATATTAATAATGATAATAACAACAATAATAGATACGGCTGCTCTAACAACTGAGCCTGATACAGACAAGCTAGTAAAACATCAAATCCTTTATTGAGATACTTTATTTCTATGGTGAGATTAAAAAAAGTTAATAATCTCAGGTGTTGTGCAGTGCGCTGCGTCCGTTGCCTCTCGAGTATCTGAAAAATGCTGCTCATCCCCCACCAGTGAATGTGTGGCCATCTCCTTAGTGTCTTCTAAGTGACTGTGTGGTATGTGGCAAAGCACTGCAGCATCAGATCATCTTGTCCAAACGGCAGTGTCGCAAATGTCCATGGTGACGGGAGAGAAGGAGGCAAAATGGAAGGAAAAGAACAATGAAGCTGTCGTGACACTATGGACATACCACACACATGTTCTTTCACTGCGTGCACATACACCTGACATTTACACCCATGAAATTATTTACACTGCCAGCTTCCAGAGCTCTTCTCTATGCATTTTTCTCATGGATAAAATTCCCTCAGGTGAAATGTGATTATTCCTACAGCTTTGAAATGTACTAATATAAAATACTGTGCAGTGTAATGAAAGTTCAGTTCATTTTCCATTTGACTCAGGGCTGCAGAGACACGTATACTCAGCCTCTCGACTAAGAGATGATCTGTTTAGAGGTTATAACAAATCTTATCCCAAAGTAAAGTACATTTACTCAAGTACTCCACAGTAGAAAATCAAGATACTTGTATATTACTTGAATATTTAAAGTAATTGCAGCTTTATACTTTGACTGAATTACATTCAGAGAGTATTTTACTTGTTAATAGACTACACTACTATCTGACAGCTGCAGTTACTAGTTAAGTCTGGTTAACATTTTTCTGCATACTGAGTTTGTTTTAACTAATTTGTTCTTGTACTTTTACTTGCAACAGGGTATTCCTACAGCGTATCGCTGATACTTTTAAATGATTCTGATTGTGAGTACTGTTTATTCCTACACATGCAAACACAGTTCTTCCCCTGTTTGCCTCAATAAAGTCTTGTTGCCGCACTTAGGAACCTAGCATTTAGCACCTTCTTTTAGCAGGTACAGCAGGTCTATGCTGAGTTTGGAGGGTTTCAAATCTTTCAATGGAGTCAGTGGCAGCTCTGTTGTATTATATGGATGTGATATGTAATGAGAAAATAGGAGACTTGGAGATAGAAGGTTTGCGGTGTTATGTGTAGTTTTGAATTTAAGTGCCTGTGAATCGGCGGATGAGAACACACTCCAAGTGCACACTCCAAAAAATGAGTGCAGATTTGGGAAACATCGGTTTGCAGGAGATAAAGGATAAAAATAAGGAATTATCCATCCCTGTCTACGGCTAAACACACACTCTCTCTTTCTCTCTCTCTCTGTCAGGCTGATGGGTAATTGAGGCAGTCACAACACAGATCGGGACGCAGTGTCATGCTGTGCCCTCGGTCTGGCTCGCTGCTCCAGCCCTCTGGCAGCATGCTGCGACACGCTCGGGAGTGCACACGCACACACACACAAAAACAACAAATGGTCACTTCACACACACGCATATAAAAACACATGCTCGCTACACACAGACACACACACACACTGGGACACGTGTGCACACTTCACAGATACAAACTAGCACTTCACAAATGCTCTTTACCAACATACACAAATGCTAACAGGCTGTCTTTACACAAGTGTGTACAGTCACACAGACGGACAAAGACAGAAGCGCACAAGGCCCCCCACCCCCCATCCCCCATCCCCCCCACACACACACACACAAACCAAAGTCACACTTTCATCCTCTTTTCCATCAGAGTACAACAAGCCCCAGCAAGTCACTCATCTCCTTCTCCATCTCCTTTCCTCTTATTCTCTCCCGTTTCCTCTGCTCCCCACTCTCCCCTCTTTTCCTTTCACTTCCTATCTCCTTTACTTTCTCTGCCCACCCTTCTCCACAGTACTATATTTTCCCTTTTCTCCTCTCCTCCACCTCTTCTATTTATTTCATCTCTCCTTATCCTATTTCCTCTCCTCCCTGTCTCTTATCTTCACTACCTCCTCCTCTCTTCTCCACTTTTCTCCTCTCCGTCACTCCTGTTAGTCAGACCTAAGGCAAACAGGCTTGGCCCTAGGCAACGCTGAAGCCTCTTCTGCTCCTCTTTACTCTGCTCCCTCCCTGACTCCATCCCTCTTTCCTGGCGATCCTCCAGTTTAAACAGAAGGCTGTGCTGGGGGAGAGTGTGGGATACAGAGGGGGGGAGAGAGAGAGAGGCAGAGTTAGAGAGAAGCCAGTTGCTTGTGTGAGTACTGCATGATTCATGTTGCCCTGTAATGAAGCTGGTCCAGTCTTTTAAGTGTTTGGCGTGTAATGGAGTTTCAGGGACAGGCCTATCATTTTCTCCTAATAGCGCTTTCTCCACTGCACGCCATGACCCCTCTCTCCACGCCCCCGCCCCACACACCCCTACTGCGGTAACTGCACATTACCACGGCACACGCACACACATACACACACACGTAGCGATTACCGACAGCTGCGGGAGTTTCTGAACGGCAAAAGTGGCCAATTTTCTCTCCCTTCCATTTAAACAACAAACAGGGCGTCGTGTTAAAATGGGCGAGGGAAGAGAGAAGGGAAATTGGGCTGATAAGGGTTATTGTGAATCAAGAAGAGAGTGGGTTAGCTGCTGGGAAGTAGCAGTGCGTGGCGAGCAGTGATTTTAATATTCTTGAGGAATACTTTGAGAGAGACAGCACTCACAACGAGAGACTGAGAACAAATAATGTTCAGTGGCTTTAAGCTCTTGGGGGTGAGGCTGCACACATTCAGTGAAGGAACATCTGAAACGTGCTTATTTCTTCTCCTGACTCTAATCTAAAACACTGTTTTAATGTCTAAAAACCTAGGACTGACTTTTCAAACAGTGCAGGTCAATTTGCATTTTCTTTAAGAGGTGGAGATTTGGGATCATATACATGTGTTTGTGCTGTGTAAGGCCAGTTTTACCAGAGCAGATTGTGGAGTATGTGTACAGCCCAGACCTGAGATTACTGAACAGATTGCACAGCTGGCAAGCAGCCCTCTATCCACACACAAACACACAGAAACACACACGCAGAGCCAGAGAAACAAATATTGACAAAGTATTGATCCTGGGTATATAGGTCCATATTGACATGCCACTAATGCCGTCAATTTCATTCTGGTCCACGTGTTAAATCACGAGTGGTCAAATTCTCAAATTAACCAAGGTATTAGCAAGAAAGCAAATTCCACAATTCAAACAACATCGCAGAAGTGCTGATCACCTAGCTATGATGATGAGATTTAACACATCTGCAGTTAAAGTTATTCACTCGACTTGAAGACGTTTGTCAAGCAACAGAGCAGGAATAAAGTTTAAGAACTCTGACAACAGCCGGTCAAACATGTAGATTTACCCCACCGCTCGCCGCTCACTGCCTGTGTTCTTTAAAATTTTACATAACATTCAAACAAATTCTTAATATGTTGAGTAGCAATTAGCATGTGACATTAAAAATCTAAAGCAGTATATCTGGAATATATTGTATACAAATAAAGATGTGTTACCACTACACTGACTATCCCCCTAGACATGTTAAATATGTGTTCTCTGAATAAAAACTCATTCTCAGAGTATATACACCGGAGGTTTTAAGGTTTGATTCAAACTACACAAACTTCGATTTCAGTTGAACACAAAGAAGCTTCTGTCTGCAGCAGACGAACAGTAAAACATCTTCTAGCGTCAAATTCTGCACAAACATCCTCAAACAAGCCAAGCAGCAATAAGCAGAATAACACAGTTCAGAGGAAGAGGGGGAGTTAAATAATAATGGTAAATTGGATTAAATGAAAAAGTAAACCAAAGAGGAGCGGAGAAGGGACTGTGCTTCTTCTGAGAGAAATCATGTACCAGAGGAGAATTTTCATTACCATGCAAACAATGAAGATCACAAAATCAAATCCAGATTTGTTCTTGAAATAAAAGGACAAATGTTAAAAAATGAACACAATTAGACTAAAACAACCTCCTTCTGAATTCTACATTTTAGCTTCAGCTAATTTGTTTATCATCAAAGTAATGTTTGTGTTGTTCATTGTGTATTTTATTGGATATTATCCGTCCAAAGCTACATTTCTTTAAAGTATTTTACGTTGTGTGAAATGTAAGGAGCAGATTTGTCCTTCACAGTTTGAAGGTCCCACCTAACATAAACTTTTAGCTCTCACCTTGGCAGGTGCTAAAAGTCATACGTCAGCTGTACATGTGCACAGTGACATGCATGTGTAGATGTTCTTGTCATGTTGGTTATGCAAGTTAATGGTTACAAATCCACACCGACCGTCCTTCAACTTAAAGAGAAGAAAAACGGAGGGAGAAAAGTTGGCTTCCAGCTTTCCCGTCCATGGAACACCTGCCATTCCATGCCATGCCATTCCTGACATGTGGGCTTTGTTGCTGCCAGGATGCAGTGGGAAGTCCTGTCTTTGTGCGTCTGCTCTTTGTTCCCCCCCCCCACACCACCCCCCCGAGGGCTAAAAGAGAGGAGACTTCTCTACGAGTTGAACAAATAAACAGCAGCGAGCACGGGAGACAAAGCCACGGAGGGAGCACCTGCCGAGGGCTTTGTGTCTCTTAATAAGGCTCACTACTGTCTGTGAGCGCACAACCCCCCACCCCCACCCAACCCCCAACTCTGAGTGCAACTGCAGATATGTACACACACACACACACACACACACACATCCTGTACTAGTATATGAATGTGCACGCACAGACACACATTTGATAAAGTTTGTATATAACATTGTTACTAATAATAATAATATAATAATTACTAATAAAATACTTACTGTAGGTACAATGGAAAAAACATGGTAAAAAAATGGCTAATACTAGTTATTAAGTACTGTTTAAAGTACACATTGAATAATTACATGGAGCAAACTAACACAATAATTATTAGCTATATGTAGTTTTTTAAAAAACAAACCACCACCTCTTAAGTCTCTAACTAACATGTTGTATCGTGTATGTTTGAGAAGAGCTTATCTTAACACAGTTTAGTTGAACGTTGTCCTCAATCACTTCCACTGAAAACATGTTGAAGGCCTGCATGAACAGGAGACTACAGACTGTCTGGTACCTGTTGTAAAACTCAAAAGCTCAAAGGCCTGTTCAAGCTACACAAAAAATGACCTTCAAGAAGCACGAGCTGTTAATATGTTTTTCAGTGAATAATCCGCCGTCCATTTAATCATTTCACTCATTTCGTGTCAAAAGAACGGATGGTTGTAAAGTTCTGAAAGTGCACGATGAAACATTAGCAACTGTTGATTTAATGAGTTGTATTGTCTTCGTATTGTGTTAAGTGAGGTGTTCCAGCATTTTTACTTTTTGGATAGACACCACTGTGTGATTGAGATAATTATATAAGTATAATATTAATTAAATTATAAAATAATGCATCAAAACTATGGTGAACATTTATGATGCTAGTGCTCAAAACACCCAGTAAAAAAAGAAAACTGACAGAATGCTTTTCCATTTCTCTTTTGTCCTTTTTCATGGCACTGTGAACTTTATTACATTCACTGCTCACTGGATGCAGCAATAAGAAGTCACATGTTCACACATACGTCTTTTCCTGCATGGATGTAGCTTTCAGTGTGTGTATGTTTCGACACATATGAAGGCAGTATAGTTTTATGGTTCAATGTGACTGTCAGTCGTAAAAGTGTGGCAGCGCTCACGTGAGACATATAAATGGAGATGGCTTCCTTCTCTGACACGTTCTTTATAGCAGCCCCCCGAGGGCCAAGAACACGCAGACATGTGCTGAACCTGGAGGGAAGCTTTTCATCCAGGGAGTGAAACAAAAGATGTGAATTAGCGTGGTTAAGAGAGAAGGAAAGACAGAAAGAAGTTGGACATGACGGTCTGTTCAGAGGCACCTACAGTAACCGAAAGCCCCGCAGCCTATAACACAATTGTATTCTCCAGCACCTACTTCATGAGTGCAACAAACACATGCATCTGAGGCCAGTGTAACCAACAGACGCCACAAAACTGACCTTGAATTTACACGTTGAAGCCCTCACTGAACCGTCTGGCAGACAGGCCAGGCAGACATACTACATTAGGACAACCAATTATTTCTGCTCGATTATTACGTTTGGTTGCTTCGTATTCATTGTAATTTCATAGAGACTAACACCTGAAGCGCCGGGCAGAGTGTGGCGGAGCGCAGCTGGTGGAGGGGGTGGCTGGGAGGGGTGGAGTGGATTGATTTCGAATCTCATGCTACAGCTAGCTTGATTCCCAGATGTTGCAGTTTTTAAAGCATCCAACCCTCTCCAAATTTCACTTTCACGACACTGTCGGGTGGCAGGTACACGTGGAAGATGCATTTCACAAATGTGGACCTTTAACATACCAAAAGAAAAAGCAAAGAAAGGTGAATATTAACAGAAGTTAGAAATGTAAAATGAGGCTGAGTGTATTAAAAAACATGTTTTTGTTTTCATATGAACCTAAATGAATGGTGAAGTTTATCATTCACTTACTTTTCCACCATCACTCTGTACATTTAATTAAGAAATATTGTGTTTGTTTATATTTGTGACTTTGGTGAAGATCAGATCCTGAGAAAGTGAAAACAGTTCACTTACTTATCTTGACACTGTAAGTGTGGTCAAAATTCTGTTTTTGTTTATTTAATTATAAACTTGTAAAATTAACATTATTATAGAAAATCATCTTAAATTTTCTTTATCAAACAATTATAGCCAGGGTGTTACGATGCATATAAAACCTCACTGTCCGTGCGATCATGGTCTTTCTTTCTGTCAGCTTTCCAGTGTGCGACACATTGGCTTAGACATCTATATAATTTTAACGTGTAATAAGCAGGACTTCATAAGATTAATAAATAAACTTGCTCAACTTAATCATGGGCTCTCATTTTAAAAGAGATTGGGAGGCATTCAAATCACCGTACACATGAAGTGTAACCCTGGAACCCCCTTGGTGTCACAGCTTTTGACACTTTCTGTTCTCTTTCTGCAATAACCAGTTTCTCCAGAGTCAGCTACGGTAACCCACCTCTGGCTCCCAACCCCGACACTGACACCGACTGCCTCATAACGCGTTGGCCCTTTAGGCCTCCATTCCTGCTAGGCTGCAAACTTGCAGCACTGTATAAATTCTTTACAGGAAAAGCCAAGCCAGAAGCCACAGATTAATAATGCAATTTTCTATCTAAATTCTTATTTATGTGAAGCAAAAAGTTCCCCTGAGATTCTTGTATTATTCATAAGCATCAAAGAGGAGGAGGAAGCAAATCATTTATCACAACATAGGTTCTGTTTGTGTGGATGTCATTACTGTAAACCATGAGCAGCATTGTGTGTGTTCTCTATCACAAGGACGGACTAAAATATGTGCTGCTTTCTGTGCATCTATAAAATGCTTTTGCCTTATGTCTGCGATATCTGTACATGTTTGTAAGATTAAAGGGGAATTTGCATCTGTTTATGTGTGAACGCACGTATGTTTGTGCTTTCAAGTGAAAGGGGAGGGGATGTGTGTGAGCGTGAATGTTAATACGTATGTTTGAGAGTGACAAGCAGCTGAGTAATGAAATCAGGAGGCATTTTCGGGTAAGTGTTATGTGTTTGTCGGTGATTTGCATGTGCGCATTTGTGTGCGTGCGTGCGTGCATACATGCACCTATATGTTGCATGATAATGTGACCATGCAGAGCCACTTGGTATTCCATGCAGTTTGTTTCCTATCTGTCAAGTACGGGCACTTGCATCGCAACTTGACAGAAAGTTTGAGGAGCTGCATGCAGATGAGACAAATATAGTTGTTCTCTCAAGTTTTTTCTTCACCGCGAACCCAATCATCATCTTGTCTTTTCTTTTGCCTTCTTTCATTCTCTTCAACCTTATTTTCCTCATGAGCAGGTTTTAAACTGAAGCTTCGCTGCAAGCTGAACATGCGTATGGAGGAGAAAGTGAGAAGAGGAACACAGGAAAGAAAGCAGTGGCAGATTTTCTCTGCCATCAATAAAACTAGTTGTTCTGCTGCTCATCTCTCGCTGGGAGTTGAATAAAAACGCTCATCAAAATCTAAAAGCATCTGCGCAGCGAGAGGATGATTTCCATCTGTGATCTAGTATTAATGGAAGTGTTAATAGGGGTGGTGGCTGCATGTAGAAAGACTGAAAGAGAAACAGCCAGAATCACTGGATCCTCCTCTGAACTATTAACAAGAGTGGCAAGATAAACAACCAAGCAGAATACAGATAATGGATCTAGGCACTCACACACACACAAATGCACAAACGACTAACAACACATGTGCATGAACAGCTCAGAGCACATATAAACACAATGCAAATACACGCAGAAATAAAAATGAAAAGACTCAAACAGCAAGCACACAAATGCTTTTAAATTTCCTCGGCACATAGAGATTGCATGTAGACAGACACTTATTCATAAAACCCATACAAAAAGCATAGTCACTCATAAACAAATGCACATATTGTACACACAGACAGACACCCCAGGGAGCGACAAATAGCCAACATTACACTCAGAGCTAACGGAAACAGCTTTCGCATACAAAGCGTCCACAGATGTACACACAGTACGAACATGCACAAATACAGATATGTGACAAACTCCATCGTCACATAGCAAGAGGCTCCAAAATCACAATCTTCTTGTGTGTGCATTCTATATCTGACAAGGTTGTGCAGTTTTGCAAAATCAAAAACAGTAAATGAGTTTGTCTCACAGTATATTCTGACTTAATCCCAACCCCACTGGCACCAACTGAAGATGTCATTTCCTAAGGCAGCTGGTGCTGTAGCTTTTAACAAACTCTTCTCCAACAGGGGTAAGCTGTGCATTTGCTGTGGACTGCTTTTAGTGGTACACTGGTATACGTTCTGTGTTTTAAGCAGTATTCAGGCCAGCGGGATGTGAGTGTTTATGACACCCAGTGCAAGGTAGTGTCTCTGTTTTTAAATGTCCAGCACACCAATAGGATGTGACCAAGAATTATTACCTAACTGCTGTATATTATTATTTATTAATCCCCAAGGGGACGTTTTTGTGGAAACGTTTGTACCGCCAGGAGGAACCAGGAATCAACTGCTTAAACAACTGCAGCCGCACACAGTCACATGAAGCTAATACTACAGCTAACTAGGTAAACTGCGTTTACTCTGTACATGTTTGATCAACCGCTGAGGATGGTGATTAGCCTGTTTGCTGTAAGCTTTAGCTCCACTATATTAAGACGTAGACACAGAAGAGGTGTTTAGCTACAACTGATTACATTTGTAAAAAAGTGAGAAGCCTGCTTTTGTTCACTCCTGTCTGACATCGAGCACTTTTAAATGTAAAAACGACTTTAAATTACAGCTTTATCACTGCAATCTGCATATATGATGAGCTAGATTTAAAAATGTGAACTGGTAGTGGGGAAGGACTTAGCAAAGAGTCAATTATGAATTTGCATAATCCTATGGAGCTAATTAACTCTTGCACTGATGAACTGTACTTTCAAGAGATATTGTGTAAGAAATCAATAAACCAAACTCTCCAAAAGAAAAACAATCAGTGTAGTCACTGAGACTTTGGACTCATCTGTATTCTCAAGCTGGTTCACTCGTGTGCATGTGACAACTGAGCACTTTGCACGGTGTATTATTGTTTGTAGAAAATAAATCCGAAGGAATGAAGTTTTAGTCAAAGTGAAGTCTGACAGGTGTGATATGGGAGACACACAAGATTATTTTCCACCACGTTTTTGCTTTCAAAAACCTCTCTTTATATATAATTCATGCATTCAAAAACATCAGGCTTTGAGTAGTTGAGAAATGCTCGACACTAACCATCACACTGCAGAGTAACCTGTTCACCAGCTACAGGCTGACTGACATTTATTCACAGCCTTCTCTCCATGTTTTGCATTTGTTGCTGGAGACATCACAAAAATATCATCAGCAGTGTGCATGTTGCAAAATGCCAGCCACACTCAGGCTTTTATGCATTATCACTGTGAGGTTAGAATTCGACGGAAAATTGAGCGAATGAACTGGCTTACGGGATGAAAGACAACAAAAGTGAAAGTGTGCAGAACATTCTCCACTGCCTGCTGCGCTCTGAAACCCAAACTGTACGACCGAGTGACTCGTCAGAGCTCTGCTCAGCCCTGAGCTACAGAGAAAGTGTATGAAGATGAGTTGATGTTTTGATGCACTCGCAGTGAAAAAGCAGCAAATGAAGGCAGCAATTTACCCAAAAAGTGGGGTGTGGTGTGGAGAGGCTTTCCAATTGCGTTTTCATAAGGGTGTGTACTACTTGCTATTTACACATTAAACATCAAGTGATGATTCTTTTATCATGTTTACACAACTTGATTGACATTATGAAATTTATAATAATGAATTTTAAATCTTTCTAAACAGCAGAAATGCTACAAAACTGCTGCATGAAGAACAGTTCAGCTTCAGGGAACTCTATAACGACACTGGATCTGCTTAGATGTGTGATGCATATCTGTACATAAAAGTCTCACATCTGCAGACATCATTAGCAGCATAATAGGTGAGTTTAAAATGTATAGTACAGCAACAAATCTTCAAAGAAGTAACAAAGAAACCGTCTATATTACTGCCAAAGGACTATAATTCAACACTACACAAGCAAGGACTTCCTCTCACCCGAGTCGGTGGAGGCAGATGGCCACCCACGCTGAGCCTGGTTCTGCCCTTACACTGTAAAGTGCCTTGAGATAACTTTTGTTGTGATTTGGCGCTATATAAATTATATTGAAATTTGAATTTCATTCTGAAAAACCTCACTGTGCTCTACTCGTGACCAAAAAGCACCATGTGACTGATATAGATTCTTGGAAATACCAGGATATTTAGACTAAGAATAGGATGCCCTGAGTGCAGACACTGAAACGTATTCATCACTGGACTTTGCAGCCAGACAAAGATCCCAGGCACACGTCCAACTAAACAAAGCTAAAACTTGTTCCTGGAACCTTCTTGAGTGGACACCTCCGTCCCCAGATTTAAAAATCTTTGGAAGGATTTAAATGAAGCAGAGAGAGAACAGGATACAAAGCATATCAGTGAACCAGAAGCTTTTGCACGTGAGTAATTGGCTAAAACTTCTGAAGAGATGTGACAAAAGCTTGTGAAAAATACTAGGAGCAGCAAGGCCTTAGATGAATTTATAATTTCAGAAAACTTTATTTACATCACTAGAAGGTTAGGGGGTTGAAAAATGTAGTTTCCAACCGTTTGTCCTCTTCTGCTCCATTAAAATTAAGATTAAAAATAAAAACTGTGCAGCGGTAAAACTAAGGCTGAAAATATGACATGCGAGATATGAGATTTTTACCCGACAACAGTGACATGCAAATGTACTATTCCCATGATTATTAATGTCGATGATCCGTTAATTCAGGCCTGACTTGGCCCGTCGTTCATTAGTTAAACCAAGATCAACAGCAGATGCACCGTCGTGGCGGCAGAACTTGGCACTGTGATATGACATCTCACCCCCGCTAAGAGTGTGGCACAAACACAACCAGACCACTGCCAAACAGAGGGAGAGACATGGCACTAATATAAAGACAAAGTAATGAGTAATGAGTGTTCGTGGAGATATGAGAGAGGCAGAACAGGCAGGATTCAGGATCTCTCTCTCGAGACGAGTCATTGTCTCAACAAATATTTAATTTCCTGATATTTAAATCTGTGCAAATGTGCGAGATTGAGTGAATTGACAAAAGAAACTAGCTAATATATGAATTCAAAATATTAACTTGACATTTTTGTTCATCACCATCTCATTGTGATATCTTGTTTGTTTGCGCAGGCTGTCCTCACTTTTAGCATCATGCTTTGGTATCTATCTTCTTATATCACTCTCGGTGTATTAGTGGGACTTTTCTTACCACGACAAGTCAAAATGTCTGCTCTGAGCAGCTCTGTGTTCCAGTAAGTGATTGTAATTCACTTCATAATGTGACTGGATGAGCTAAGTGTGCAGCAGTCTTTTAAATTTTAAAACCAAACTCCACATCAGCTTATGGTGTGCAGAGGCTTTCAACATAAGTGACTGACTGAGGTGCTGGTTAATGTTCATAAGGTTCACGCTCCACGTTATTTTATTCCAGCCAGGCATCTTTGTAAGACGTGACACCCTTTTGAAACACTTTCTTGAAGGCATTCATTATTTTCCAGACATTTTAGAGTAAACTCGGGGAAAAAAGTGCAATTAGCATGAGCTGTGGTACCTCTGGGTGAACTGAGAAAAGAGGTCAGATAACCCAAGAACAGTATCACCGCAGTGATTATGTCACAGCCTGACAAACGACTTCTGTTGAACGGGAAGATCTGTTGAAAATGTCACCACAATAAAAACTAATAAACTACTGTCCACATCCACACAGTGTGAGCATCTGTAGATTCTCCCTCTGCTTTAAAAAGCACATGTGACACGTGTAGGAGCTTCATACACCGTTATGATACATCACAGCTTATATTTCACACTAACCTAAAGGCTCCTTTGTCCCCCTGCCCTCTCCACTCCTGCCCACACTCCCTCACAATCAGGCCCTTTATCCCAAGCAGCTGGTTTTGGGGCCGACTGGATGGAGAGGAAGCTGAAAGTAGAGTTTAATTCACTTATTGATTCCTGTGCTGTGTTGCAGGATATTTCACGGCTTTAATCAGTGGGTGGTTTTTAGGCTGGGGGTTAAAATAAGGGTATGGGCTCGCCAGATGCAAAGTTAGTGGGAGGGGGGTCAAAATGTGATTGCATTGTCTTCTCTGAACACTGTGCTATAATTACTTACAGTCAGCGCTTAATGAACACTTCAAAGAAATGACCAAACTGAATCAGTCTGTCGTGTGTTTTACAGACTAGAGTTTCAGAGATGAGTGTTGTGATTACTTATGGATGAAGAACAGAAAATAAATGTGCTAAGCTACATGATGATGAGGCAAGATGTTTCTTGCCATTTCGTGCCCTGACTGAGGGTTAAAAAGCAAAAAGACTCTATGCAAGTGATGCAACAAACTTCTACTTTGATAAAGTTGTTTTTTTATTTTTTCAGCATTTCTCTTACTGACCTAAACCAACAACTTTAGACTTTGACTTGCAAAGGTGACCAATATTAAGCTTGTTATCGGTCAGTACGTGGGGCAGAATCAGTTCATTCTGAGTCCAAAAGTAAGGAAGTTATCACAGCTTAGTAGCTGCGTTGAAACATTTAGAATTATCTGAGGATCAGATATGACAGTAATAATAATGCAGTCACTTCAGACCTGAGTTGTATTCTGCTGACATGACTTAATGCAGGACTCGTGGTTCTATTAATCTCCAATTACAATACCTTGAGTACAACAGAAAAAAAAACAAGAACAGGAAACAGAAGGGAACATGCTGTGCAGATACTGGATAAGAGACACAGCTGGGGAAATCACCTGGGAACATCGCCGCGACACTGGCTTCTGATATTTTGCGATGTCGCACTCCACACTCAAAGGCTTTGTGACGTGCTCTCTAATCGCAGCAGTGATATCAGAAAGGCGCCAGAACCTGAGTCTGCTCTATTTGTTCACATTTGATTCAGATTCATCAACAGATTTCTGAACGTACATAGAGTTCCGCTCACGGCTTTGACTTTGAGATGAACGCAGATTATTTGATAAATTTATAAAAACCCATAAAAATAAACATAAATCCACATCCATCAAAAGAAGCAGCACAGACTCCCTGCTCACACACACTTTCTCGAGCAGAGGAGGTCACTAAGTCACTAAATACATTTACTCCAGCACTGTACTGTTACAATTTTGAGGTGGAATATTTTCATTTTACTTTTTTACTCCACTACATTCATTTATTTTAACATCATTAGTCACTAGTTACTTTTTGCAGGTTGCAAGTACTTGCACTAGTGCATCTTATGTTTGAAAATCTGATTGACTTCACTCAAATCAATTCTAAATATTGAGTATTGGCTGTGGTAATCCTCAGGAGATGTTTTATCTTTATGGTTTGACTCCGTCTATTTATATTCTACTGCAAATGTTCCTCGGGGGATGAAGACAGTATTTTTACTAAGGCAAAAAGTGAATTGATGAACTGTGACGACTCCAAGATGTGGCTAATGATCCTCTACACACAAAGCAGCATCACTGCCAAAACATTGTTTGTTTGGACAGAGAAAAAGTGTAGAACAATGATCTCAGTTGAGATGACCCCACACACCATCTACCAACTAATGCTGTCGGTCTTTGTGGAGGCTTTTAAATGAAGCTAGCACATCCAGGTTGGTGTCCAGCAGGGTGAGGTCACGGCCTGGACACTCACACTCCCCGTGACCCCTGAACCCTGTGACCCCCTCGCCCTAACAGTCCAACAACCACCGGCTTATTGATCAAGCACGTGCCGAAAAGACAGATTAACAGGAAAAAGAATAGAACAGAACTGATTAGAATAAAGCATTAGAGAGAAGAGAAGAGAAGAGAAGAGAAGAGAAGAGAAGAGAAGAGAAGAGAAGAGAAGAGAAGAGAAGAGAAGAGAAGAGACAGGAAATTGGAACACAGAAGATATATTCACATACTGTAAATAAAATCTTGATGCAAATCCTCCCTGGCAACACAACAATTCCCCCCCCCCCCCCCACCCTTCAGCCCTTTCCGCTCACTTTGGTTTTCTGCATGTAAAGTATTTTGACCGCAGCTCAATCTTCACACCACTCTGACTGACTCTCATTGATTTCCACGGTGTTAGATGGAGTGGCAGGGCCCTGTGCGGGCCAATGAAAAGAAGGTTGCACATGTGAAAGACTCTTTATGGCAAAGATTATCTCCCTGTGACACGTGTGCAAGCCGTCCCACCCAGCTGGAGAGAAGCTTTGGCTACAACCGCACCTGAATCCATATGCGCATATCCGCATTAAGACACCAAATAAGATACAAACAAGTGTGCAATCAGAAAAAATGCAAATCTGATTGTGTGAAAGCCAACAGCTATATGCAGGTGTGCAAATACCATCATACACTCGACAAACAGTGACACACAGAAACACACTTCAACACACACCAGCTACTGAACTAACAAGTAATAGCTTGCCCTGTGCATTTCGGTAAGTGTGTTATTTTATCGCCTCTTTTCATCCTTTCCCCTCCCATTCTGCTTGGTGACAGGGGGGATATGTGCACCCTACTTTGTTGCCATGGATACCACAAACACCCCACATAGAAAATTCTACACAGAATAATAAGTGGCCAATTGTGTCTGTTTGCTCTCCAACAAACATCAGGATTAGAGGCATTTTCTTGTCAGAGGCATAAACTATTTTTATGTTTGCAGGGAAAGAGAAGGAAGGGGAGGAAAGGAGAGAAAAAACAGGAAGGGGAGAAAAAGAGGCGCAGATATGAAAAGAGCATACTAATGCTGCGTGGTGACAGGTTGCTCCCTGCTCGATGAGATGAGAGAGGTTGAGAACAGAAGAGGGAGGGGGAAAAAGAGGGGTAAAGAGATGCTCTCAAAAAGAAACTCAGGTGCTCAGGGCACCCTTAACAAATGAAGGAGAACATGACAGAGAGGCAGAGGAGCGGGGGAGCAGATTATTTTAAGTCCAGTTAACTGGGAGCGCTGACATTTGTAACAGCCGAGCAAGCGAGTTGAAAAGCAGGGTGGCGTTTAGAAGCTAAATGTTTTGAAAAGCTCACTGGATTTTTTTTTCTTTTTCGTGTGTCTCTTATAGATTAATTGAGAAACACTCATTTGATGCCTCCTCCTAATTCTTTCCCCCTGCTCCGAGCCTCAGAGAACATAACCCCAGTGTGCTATGATGTCATTATGATACCATCTGTTTGCTGCAACGGCAGACGCAACGCGCACACACACGGACACACATGCACAAGATAGCCGTGGATCAGATAACACATACAGGGAAACAACCTCTGACATTTGCACAGTGAGCTGTGTATCAGCTTTACACATGTCAGATTCCTGCTGCATGTTCAATACAGGCTTATTGTAAAGAGTGAAGGTGATTGTTGACACGCTACAGGCAGCTCTGTGCCTCAGATCCAAGTGGGTCCAGAGTCCAGACTCCTGCTGTCTCTGTCTGTGCATCTGTGTCCTCAGACTGCAAACTGTACCTACAGTACTATAACACCACGCCCGTCAAGGTCACAAGGTGAATGTGGGTGTCTGTCAATCCCACCCCCCATCTAGACAAGGACACTGACAACCCACCTTCAGTTCTTACACCTTTATCACACTATTCTGGCCACTTCAGCAACATCCATTGCTGCTTGATTCAGCAGAACAGTTGCTTCATGCAGCACAAAGAAGTATTCAGTTGCTTTACTTAAGCAAAAATAGTAAATACTACAGGGTACAAAAATCACTAGCTGCACATACTTAAAGGGGGACATCACAAATTTTGGGGAACACGTGGAAAAAATTCTATAAAAAAATCCCCTGCTTCCCCTGTCTTAAAATATCTCACTTCTTCCAGCTAAAAAACTAGAAACTTCACCAGATGACGTCATCTGGACAAGTTTTTCTCAGTTCAGATGATTCAGGCAGCTTGTTGCTCACACTATGCAAGTTATGCAGTCATGGCTGACCTGCTCCTGCAGAACTTCTTCAGATGACATCATCTGGAGACCAGATCATACAGAGGAGTTTTTTAAGCTAGAAGCAGAAAGGTATTTTAATATAAGGAATAAAAAAGCTAATTCAATGCACACACTGTACTACATGTACTCTGCAGTCAAAAACTGGAGATACAAAGTTAAATCCATGAATTACAGACCAAACAAAAGTAATGTTTCTGATTTAAATAGAGCTCAATGTTACAAGCCCCATGTGTGATTTAACATGTGCATTTCTGGTCCTAGCCATGTCAGACTAACCACTTTGGTTTATGCATAAGATGCAGAGTAACAGCAGGTACAAGTAAAGCCACATGGGCAGAGTGGCGTGCATCGCATGCATGAGCAGGCAGAACCGACGTAGAAAATGAATTTGGAGGGGCGTAATGAGAGACGGCGCTGGGCTCCGGCCCGATTTCACAGCCACATCATTAGGGTGAGGCGGCCTCGGCCCCTAAATGAACACACACACACACACAGCTCAGAACAGAGGCCCCAGGAAAGTCATACAAGGTCAGTCGCCGTACTGCAATCTAATCAGAGGTGACAGGTGAGAAGAGACGCTCCAGACTGCACCCATTAAACTTACATTTTTAGGGAGTGTTTGCGTGTTTCCGTGTGTGTGGGGGAACATTTTTCTAAATCACAACTAAATGTGCAAGGTAGATACTGTATGCACACACGCACACACACACACACACCCTCCCTGTGACCTTCATGTACTTCCTGACGGGCAGGTGTTAAGGCCGTAGGGGCTGAGTTGAGTGCCCAACAGGAGATGGTGCTGTGTTATTTATCAGCATGTCCAGGCGTCTTAAATGACTCTGTTCACTGCAGGTGACGCAGCACGCGCGCACACAAACACACACTCACTCACATGCAGCCTTGGCTTTGTTTCTCGTTCAGATAGTGGTGGTAAGTGACATATCTTTGGTTCAGTGATTCAGCGAAGTACAACTGAAATTACATGTGATTTCCTCTTTTTTAGGTTAAAGATTGTGCTGCAGTAGTCTTGAAAGTCTCTGTGTTTCTCTGGAGCAGTTCATCATTGTCCATGTTTGACTAAAAACAACACAACAGCAAACTGACAGCAAATGTTTGTTTGGTGGTTTGTCCAACAAGCTGAGCTGCAGGACAGCACGAGTATTTGTGAGCTAGATAAGGAGACTTTAAAGCTAATGTCAGTTGTTCCGAGTCTTGCTGTTTCTAACACGCTGCTGTCTGCTGACTGTGATAGATGGCTGATGTTACTGATTTAGTCATATGTGTGATATGTGAAGTGATGTTGATTGACTGTGTAGGACAAGTTTTTTTATCCATGTATACTGAACTAATGGCATTCGAACTGATTAATGCATAGTTAAGGAGCACTATACTAAACTGAACACTGCAAACTAATAAATTCTTTGTCTGTCATGATTTACAGAGCGGGTGCATATGCTCTAACAGAAACACTTTCATTTCAGTTGGTGGATTCAACAAGAGAAGAACTCCAATGAGTCAATGTGCTATGCACCCAAAAATGCAGGGATGTGAAAAACCTCTTCAATACTCGCAGACAGCGAGCAACTTTCACTGAAATGAATCAGCATCCGTCTCAGAACACAACACACAAGAATGTTGTTTTATTCTCCGCCTCACTACTGTCTACAGACTGTGTTAAACCCGGTTATCAGCATCAGCTTTCAAGGACTGTATGTAGACTGTATGATGATAACACCCAAAGATATCATCATGTTTGATGAGCTGGGGCAGCCCGAAACCACATAGTGCAGGTCTGTCTTTGCTTTAGTTTGAAGACATAATGTCTTCTCATCAACAGGAAAAACAGGCTAGAACAAGAGTAAGAGTTCACTAAAGCATTCAAATTATTTTCAGTTGAAAATGAAGTGAACTACTACAGTAAACTTCAGTTTTCAGATGAAACAACCAGATGATTTAGAGTGTTTCTGCAAACAGTAGCTGGTATCTGGATGAGGCTCATCTGTCACTTAAGCCAGGTGATCTCGTCTGGTTTTGACGGTGAGTTGTCCCACACGCGTTCATGCACAGGGAGGCAGAGTGACTTGGTCTCTGTCCAGATGGCTAACCTTAAAGAGCACGCCCCACAGCTGTCCCTCTCTGTCATTACTGCATTGATGACTAGTAACACGGGACGCATCAGACATTCCTGGTGACAGCCTCGAGCTTTCACGGAGGAGCAGGAATGCTTGATAATCGCCACGGTGACACCACTAAGGTGGCGTTTAGGGACGTCCCTAGGACATATATCAGAGGAGATGAGTGAAAATCCACATCATCGTTTCATCCTGCTAGCAGCTAATTGCCTGCCTCCATCATGGACAGTGTCCTGGTTACAGTAGCGTCACTGTCTTCCCAAACAGAGAGTGCTGCCTTTTTCTCGGCAGCATCTTCTTGAGTGACTTCACCCTCTTACTCACTTCAGATGTTTCTCTTCACCCACAAAGCATCATCCCAGAATAGACGTAGTGATGCATGCTTCATAGGTCTCTCAAGTGGTTTTGCTGTGTGACATTCTCACTTTCAAAACTGTAAAAAAGTGTCCTGGAATAATGACGCGACATGTGATGTCCTTGAGGCTCAGTAGGCCGTGTGAGCTGAAATCCTGCACAAACCCCCCTCTATCATTCCTGCCTTCCTTTTTTATAGGAAACCTGGTAAAGCTGAAATACCATAAAAATAATCTTAAAAAAAAAATAATGGGAAATCGTACTGAGGCTTTTTAAAAAGGGCGAGGCAATAATATAACTCATTTTTTTACCAGAGGTGCCCTGAGTGACTTTGCTAGCCTGTTAGTCACTGTTGTAACATCATGTTCCCTTACTAAATTAAATTAAATCAATCACAACATGATCATCAGTTGCCTTAGTGTTTTTCAGCCATCCACTTTTCTATTTCCAACTGAGCCCCAAACTATATTAATAACTTATTAAATCGGATAATTACATTACGGGCATGCGTGCATTTATATATGTGAGCACATCATCTTCTCTCCGATGGATTTGCCCTGCAAATCAAGTTAATCACAGCACTGAAAGCAATAACGAGTGTGGCATGCTACTCAACAAACTAACAAACCCATTAGCTAGTCTGCCTGTCTCCAAATCCAAAACCTTACATTCATTAGACAGTAATTCAGAGCAGAAAATGAGATTGAAATCCTTGATGCTACAGAAAAACACATCCCCCAACCCCACCCAAAAAAATGAAAACACTGCAATGGTCGAGACAAGATTGAAAAACAAATTTCTAATTTTGTCCATGAAGTGAAATAGGAGTTGATAATTAGTCTGGGATAAGAGGGAGATGTTACAGACACAGTACAGAATCAGTTTTCAGCCCGTTCCTCTAGCTGACCAATTTAATGCAGGCGCTGGGGCCCATAGTGTCGCGCAGTACTGTATGAGCTTATGTAATTCCAGGAAGCACGGGTGTGAAAAATGGTGTCATGAAACCATTTCGCAGGTTTCTATACTTTGCTTTGGGGATTTAGGGCAACGCTCCTGTGTAGTACATCATAATGATCCGGTTCCTAAAGGTACATGTGAGAAAGGAAGAGAGCTTAAAGCCACAATGGTGTCTCTATAAATCTGTCCTTCAGTAAATGTTGTTTATGTTTGGAGGAGCGTTTTCACAATGTGACACGCGCTCCAGTAGCTCTCCTCCTCTCCAGTGATGCTCTGGACGTCCACAGAAATCGAAACCCGCCATCTCATCGCACCACTCCATCACCGACTCCACAGCCAACGCTTCAGAAACATCTCCTCCCATCTCCCCCTCTATCATTTCAAACTGTCAATCCTCCTCTCCATCAAGCCACCTCTCTTTATCTCCATCAGTCTGTCTCTCCGCTGGTAAACCTCTAAAGCCGCCCTGACATCGAGCTGCTCGTGTACTACAATTCTACATCATCTCTACAGGCCGGCCTGCAGATGAACACGGGGGCAGGTTGAGTGCTGTTTGGGAGGAGAGTGGTGGGTTCGAGGAATTCTGAATCCCCCAACCTAACAGTAACAGGTTATTTTGATTTTTCAACTAATCCAAATCAAATGTGGGCAACATTGTAGAAGCTGTAGCTGGATTTGAAAAGCAAATTGAATCTAAGAATCAAAGATATAATTGACAATAATGGTAATGATCATCAGCTCTAATGTCACAGTAATGATTTGACCCACCATCAAATTACCTCCAGTTTTTTTGATGGAAAGCTGGGATGAAATTTTATTTATTTAACCACTATTGTGAATGTAGTCCAGTACAACACCATCACTAAGTATGACCTCAGTGCTAAAATCTATGATTTAATAACCTCTACAGTGTCAACAAAAACTGAACATGACAGGCATAAAAAAATTGGTTTGAGATATTTAAAGTGGACACATCTGTGTGACTTTAGTTACAATGCTTTATTTAATCTGAAATGAATGCTGCATCAAGAGAAAAGAAAGTACTGTACATTCAGTCCCTAATGGAAGTGACATGATATCTGTCACATGATCAACAAGAAGGAAAGGTCATAAGGCTGAATGGAAACCTTGTACATTGGAATTTTCTTAATTTGTACATATTTTTTATTTCCTTTTCAATAACGTCACTTGAAAAAAACCTTGAAAAAACACATAAATGTAGGTGGTAAGGTATTCAAAGTAAAATATTGTAATGTCATAAATTCAGTGGTCTTTAACTTTCAAGATTCAATAGTCAGTTTTGTTTATACTTGAAATATACATACATGAAAATTCAAATTCAAATCATTACGGCCTTTCTTTGCTTCTGTGTGCTTTATTTTCTTTCACCAGCGAGGTCTTTGGTCAGAGGGAGCTCTATCTTTATTGTACATTTACACTTTGCCATCACTTGGACATTCTGCTTGACATTCAGGTAGCATAGCAACATGACAACATGCCCCTACAGCCTGGTGTGAGAATATAGATGCTTTTTGAAAAGGTTGACAAGAGAGAGAGAGAGAGAGAGAGAGAGGGAGAGAGAGAGAGAGCAGGAGGAGGAGCAGGAGCAGGGGTGAAGAGTCGAGTGAAGCCCTCCGCAGATTTACTCCTTCTCCTTTTCAACCCTACTCTCGAATCCCATTTGAAATTTAAGCACCTTTTTTGTCTGAAAATACCTTTACACACGCTGCCATTAATGCTGCCCAAAGGGAGAAGGTTTCAGTTCCCCCTGCCAACTTGTATGATTCAGCCGGGATGAGCTACTATAATGGAATACACACATTTGCATGCATGTATACACAGCATATAACAACACTATAAATTATACAGGGAAGATTTCATTCACGCTACATATATATATATAAATGTATAAATCACGTTTAGCTTTTATATTTACTGTCCTCTGTGTATGAATATGTTTAAGACTCAATATCCACATGTTAAGAAATGTAAAATGCGGTGAAGCGACAGATAAAAAAACACTGCACACATACAACATTAAACACTGGTCAGAGGGGTAATTTAAATGCATTCTTACCACAGGATTCAATTCATAATTCATAAGGATTAAAGATGAATTTCATATGAGGCGGTTCCCCATTCGATTGCCCCTCTGCCCACTAGAAATGCTATAGCCCTAACAGCTTCTCCTTTCTCAGCGATTAGAAGGACTAGATCCTGTCCCTCCTGACCAAATCAATACATCTCCCGATTTGATCCTGGCTGTTAGCATCGAGTTGCTCAAAGGAAAATCAGCTCAGCACTACCCACCATCTATATTCATTTCTCTATCATTACTATTTCATTGTTCGGAGATCAAATGTATTTTACATGAAGTATTCATTAACATTTTTGTATCACTGTACATTTCTGCTGCCAGGTCACAGAGCTGCAAAGACAACAACAAGTAAGAAATATGCATGCTCACACAGTTATTGTTGGTTTACCAGAAGAATACATGTCGGAAATTTATCTTCAAAGATCAAATGTAATAATTCCAAATAATCTAAGTCAGAAACTTCAGCTATTAAATGTGCTGACCTGTGTTTAGTTTGTGCATCAGTATCTGTTGTATGTAACTTTACTCAATGGTGGAAGTTTATCTTTATTTAAAGCTACATAATGCAACTTAATCTAAGTTAAAGCATGAAACTCAAAATCAATCCACCCTGCTCCGCCCTGCCCTCCCCCTCCCTGCTCCATTATGCTCTTCTACCATCTGCTACGCTCCGCCCTGCAGGTATTAGCTATTCTGTGAGTCTGATTTCACAGGAGGCTTTAAAAGCACCTCTCCACATAGGATATATTTTGTGGCATATTCTCAGTGTTGAGGAGTAGTGAAATATTTTCAGCAGCTGGTAGTTATGCAGCAGTCATATTTGCAGTGATTCTAGCATTTAAACTATTTCTATTTTCGTGTAGTTAACTACTGAAACTACAAACAGTTTAGCCATAAAAGGACAACTGTCAAAACAGAAGTTAAATTCTTAAACCCACATTTTGATCAAAGCACGACTTGTCACAGAAGTTAAGCACAGATATCTTCAGTTAACACGGTGACGCGGTGTAACCTCAGTGATTAAACTGTTCTGTGCTGCTTCATCAACATGCCTCCCGTGTAAACCCTCATATCCTCGTATGCTAAATACTGTCATAACCTTTCAGGCACAATGGTTTCTTTAATCTGGAATTGCTGAAAACTGACAACATGTGAATCTCTTGTAAGATTCAATTAGAAAAGTTCTGTGCGAATGATCGCATGTTGTCAGTGTGAGTTTACAACAGTGCAACTCGAGTGTCGTTTTACATGCACAGATGTTGAATAGATTTTAGCGTAGTGTGCGTGACAACCATCACATGTGCGTTTGATGATATGATGTACATGATGTATGGCTGTAGACGAGGTTTCACTTTACTACTGTGTCTATAGACATCTGACTGTTAAATGGAAATTAGCCTTTTTTGTGGCAGTGACATATTAGTTAAATGTGACTGACATTCTTTTGCAGCACAAATAGAGAAAGGCCCCCCAGCAGATCCCACGGTAAATCTGAGGAATGATAAAAAGTAAACGAGTTATTAGGTAAAAGAAAACAATTGATTTTCCTGTTGCACCAAACAATGATCTTTTTCTTCCTTTTCATTAACGTTTGCTTTTTCTTGTAAAATACTGGATACTTTCACCTCTTCAGGCATCTAACATCCTTCAGATGAAGCAGTCTGAGGAGGAAAAATTACTATTTGGACGATCTACTCACAGCTAATTTCCACATTAAGGCCATAACATCTGACCAAGGGTCACAAGCAGATATTCATTTGTTTGAAAGGCAAAAAGGATTAAAACCACTGGCTAAAACAACAGAGAATTTCTGTAATAAACCTGTAGCAGCACTATGTACAAGTTAATGTCATTGTTTTTGCTTCACTTACACTACAACATAATTGATTTATAGAAATATCTCAATTTAAATATCAGCTTTGTCACAGGTCACAGGAATAGATGACATAACATTTCACTGGTTGCAACTAATGATTTTTTTTTACTATTGATTAATCTGCCAATTGATTATGTGATGAATATTTACATTTTTTTATAATTTTTTTATAATTTCTTAATTCTGAAATAATGTTCCCCAAACCTAAGATATTTAGTTTAATATGAAAACCACTTCTTTAGCACAGACTGATCGACTGATTGACTAATCATTGCTGCTCTACGTGTGACAATCTATATTCAAAAGAAACACTATCCTTTCATTTCCTGACTTAGACCTACGTATTGACTGTAAAGCCATTACTGGCTTTCCCTGACAAACTTAAAAGATGAAGAAAAAAAAAAAAAAACTAAAATGCCACAAAAACTGCCTCATCTTCCCAGAAAGGAACAACAGGCCACTCCAGACTTTATCACTGACTCCATGATGCAATTAGCCATCATGGTGGTGCAGCTGTGGTTCTGCTGATTGTATTAGAGAATCAGTGATGTCTTTCTGGACAAAACCCCAGAGATTGAGTGAGGGGCGATCACACAGCCCTGAAACACAATAAAGACAAGTGGCAAAGCCCACAACTCTCTCTGGATCTGCTCTTGTTAGGACCAGCCCTGAAAAACAAGAAGTTTTTTTTGTTGTTGTTGTTGTGGGGTAGTTTTTTTTTTTCTTTTCTTGCTGTGGTTTTATGACCCAGGGGTCGTTATCTCTCAAACGCAGAGAGGATCCAGGAGTCAACTTTAAACAAAGCACATAAGCATGCACCGCTGCACACGCAAAACTTCCAGAAGGACACAAGGGATTGCTGTGAGGAAGCCCCCACCCCACCGCATCCCTGAGGGGGGAGGTGACTTTTGTTGGGGGACAGCAACATATCATACCCCCTGAACACGCACACAGATTGAGCATCACTCTCATCCTCTTCACCCATCCCAGGGGGACAGAAAGAGAGAGAGAAAGACAGGCAGGGGAGATAAGCGCTGACACCACTGCCTTTATCCCCCACCTCCACCACCTTTCTCCTCTTCATTCAGTTCAACACCCACCCACCCATCCACCCCTCCTTGTATGCCTGCACTATGTAGTGATCCTTTGCCAAGCAGTGTGTGTGTGTGTGTATGTTATCTGATCAATCAGTGACAGGAACACACACACACACAGAGGTAAAAACCATTATGGCCCTGAAAGCCACTCCATCCAGGGACAACAGACCCCCCTCAAAGAAGCCATGGCTAAAGTTTACAACAATAGGGTTAGAGTAATTAGAAAGGCACTTCCCTTCTTGAAGAAATACTGAGAAGAAAAGGAGAAGGGAGGGGGAAGAGCAGAGAGTATGAGGAGGTTGGGGGGGGGGGTCAGGTGAATCTAGAAAGATATTGGCTGTAGATTTGAGCTATATGATGGTTGGAGAAGATGAATCTGAAGCAAAGAAAAAGAAAAATAATGAAAGCGAGAGAAGTAGAAGAGGCCCCCAGAGTCCAGCTATAACACTATCCATTCAATGCAGAGGTTGTAAAGATGGAGGAACAATCAAGATGGAGATACAATGAAAAGATGGCTGGAGGGCAGGGAAAGATCACGCCGCGGTCATGACACGTGAGAGGAGAAGGTTTACTGCTACAGAGCGGTTTCGCATTAGAATAATAGGGCAGCGAGAACTGTTGAGGCTCAACAATGGGCCTCATCTGTCAATATTCCCTTTACAAGTGAAGCCGTCAGAAGATGCAGAAACAAATAAGCTATTTGAAAACTGCACACGTTAAATTGAAAACATGTTTTTTGGATGCACTCACTCCCAAATTACACAAAAATGCTTCTTTGACTAAAATGTATTTCAATGCCTTTCTCCCAATGTGACCAGTAGCCCAAGATCAGATCTAATTACAGAAGTCAATCCTGGTGCTATCAGCAGGAAGAGGCTCAGATTAGGACTGAGCCATATGGCCTGTTGGGGCACGTGTGGCTTACACATAGCACTGAGGGGTGAAGTTACACACACACACACACACACACACACACACACACACACACAGACATACATACAGCAACTTCGGCTTACCTCATGAGGAGACGTGAATTAACTCATGCCGTCAGTCCAATATGTTCATGTGATGATGCCATGAGGAGGTAGTTTAAATTCACATACTTTTAAATTAAGACTTGTGTGGTCAAAGACGCACGCTTATGTTGCGACACACCGCGCTCAAAGCTTAGGGTTAGGTTCGAAACAAAACAACTTCCATCGTATCGTCACTTTCCAACTTATAGCTCCCTCTTGTGCACCTGTGTCCCATACCTTAAAGGAAAGAGGATCCAACCACTCTACCAGAGCATCTCTCTGAGTATGTCAGCAATCAGTACATCAGTTTTTATGTCTACATGTCACTAAGCCCTTTAATGTAATTTTAGACAGCCTTGGAAGTGTCTTGAAGTGTGTTTTTTCCCTGCAGGTTCAAGCTGCTGTTGATTGTGTTTACACCTGCACTAGTACATAATAAGAGTCTGCTCATTTGAAACCACCACCCAACTGATAAATCAGCTCCTTTGGCAAAAAGATATGGCAACGCAGAAATGTTGTTTTGCAGGAAAAGTTAGTGGCATAAATAATGAGTAAACCCCGGCTATGCCTGTTCAGCCCTGCAGTTGCAACGAGGCTAATTAGTCCTTAAGGGAGAAAAACACATTTTGTGAAGAGAAATGAATGATCCTGCACTAATACAATGCAGTGATAACAGAAAGAGAATAAACCTAGACTGAAATGATCAAAACAACAATAGACTGATGCAACAGTAGATAATGCACTTCAGAGGGGGAAAACAAAAGAATCCAGTTATTTACAGTAAATGGAAAAGTCCTCTTTGTTAGCTAGATGTGCGCTACTGACAAGCAGCGTTTACAGCAAAGATAAAAACAGATGCAAAGAGAAACAGATGCAGAGAGACAAGATGGGGAATCCAAATCAATAATGGGAGAGGGGTCACTGACTCCAACGTACACACATACACACAGAGTCCCATTAATAATGTCTGTAAGGCCGGGAAGAGAAATACTAAATCACCGCGCTGACTGTTTGTGACAGCAAGCCATGATTCTTCAAACACAAGCAGCCACATTTGGGAAAGCTGTCACACAAAAACACATTTACTCCTGTTAGAGATGTAAATTACAAATCACATCGGAGATCCATTCAGTGCAGTTCAAAGACTCATAGTTACTGACTATGTAGCTCACTTTTATCCTAAGCAATTACTCCATCATTCAAGTACACTTCACACAACAATTTAATGCAGTTTCCTATGTATGAAAGTGAATGCATCACCATTCAAACGCACTATACTGCACACAAGAGCGAGTGAACTGAAGTAAAAAGATGCACAGTCGCCACAGTTCTATGTAGGACCTTTGTCATTGCTCATTTGAGATGTCAGCGTAGCCGCTCTCACAGCACATCTGCTGTCATTAACCTGTGTTTCTGTTCATTTTGTCAGCGATCACTCTTTAAAAGAGGGTTACATCAGTAGCACATAGCTGCTTGGTAATGACTGCTAATTATTGTGGATCAACACTGATCATCATTATGCTTCCCTAAAACAAGCGATCATCTCTTTAATTGCCAATAGTCAGTCTGATCACTGTTTGTGAGCAGGCTCTCAAAACATGGCCTCAGTTTGGACAGGAAGCCAAAGTGAGACCTGGATGAGCACACGTTTAAAGAGAAGAATGCAGCTTACAGATTAAAACAACTGCAACACAAGAGTATGAAGAAAAAACTTTTTACAACCAATAGGATCAAAATGCTTATTCGGCTTGTTGGGGCTTCAATGCGTAGACTCTGTTGTCTAAGCCTTTCTGATATACTCTGATAATGGGATTCATTGCTTCCCCTCCCCTTTCCTTTTTTTCCCCCTCATATCCGTCCTCCTGTCCTGCACACCATCCATTTCAAAAGGAAGGCACTGCATTTAAATTACGCAGGCAGTTTACTGTAAGAGTCCACCAGGGAAATCGAAGAAGAGACAGAAAGAGAAACGGAGAGGGGAGGGGAGGGAGGGAGGGGGGGTGCAGTGTAAAACAGAGTTATGGGAAATATCAGAGGATGGAAGGGAAAGTACATAGAAAGATGTGGATGATAGAGATGAGGGGGGGGTAGGGGTTGACGGGAAGATGCGGAGTAGGCGGCCGAGGCAGAGAGTGAATGATTGAGCGAGCGAGAGAGCGAATGAGGGAAGTGGAGGAAGAGAGTGGATGTGAGGGAGGGGGTGAGAGAGAGAGTGAGTGAGTGAGTGAGTGAGTGAGTGAGTGAGTGAGTGAGTGAGTGAGTGAGTGAGTGAGTGAGTGAGTGAGTGACATTGAGTAAGAGCAGATAAAGGACAAGAGGTCAAGGAGGGAATTAAAATGTGAATTAAAAGGTGAGAGGAGAGAAAAACAGTGGGGGGGGTTATAAACTGTCCTCTGTCCTTGATCTGTGTTCTGTTGTTGAAAATGGAGAATCCATTTGTTAGCACTCTCACTCTCCTTCCTTCCTTCTTTTTACTCTGTCCATTCTCTCTCTCTCTCTCTCTCTCATGTTGTTTTTGTTGTCCACGCTGACCGCCATACTCTCCACTGATGGATGACAAACAAGCCCAGGCAATCCCAGAATGCTCTTTGTCATCCCTACAGCAGAGGACTGGTGCGTTTAGCTATTTAAATGTAAATAGAGGATCCCCCCCCACACACACACACACTCTTACACACACCTTCCATCAGCCCTCTCTTATTCATTTTGTCCTGCAGTGTGTTCACCTCATTTCAGGGCTGTACTTACTGTACATGTGCATGTGAGTACTCTGGGGTCCCCCCCCACCCCCCACCCCCCCACCACACATCATACTACAATGAATACAATGAACACTTACATGTTTATTCTCATGCTTGGAGCTGCTTCAGAAAGTGTGTGCACCTTTTGTACACACTACTGTATTGTAAACCTAAATGAACACCTTTATTTATCAAACGTCAGAGCTTTTAAAAGTCCTCAAAGGTAGAAAATAATGAACCCAACCTAAAGCAGGACTGGGACTCTTCATGCATCAATTACATTTTTTTTAAAAACAGACATGATCTGATGATGACCTGAGCATAGTGAGACCTCAGACGTAAAAAGTCCCACATTAATTATTAGACCTGCAGCAAACAGACCTGAACTGACCCTAACAGAGAGAAAACACCTGCACAAGAAAATGTGCTATTAATAAATGAGCAGGCAGAATCAAAAAGAGCTGCAAAACATAGAAATAATTTAGCAAGACAGGATGTAAAGTCATAAAAACTGATTCCTTTGTAATTGAAAGTCCCAAGCACCAACAATAAAACATTCAGTAGCCAACTGAGCAATAAATAGACAGAAAATAATCATTTTCTAAACCAATTTCATATCAGTGTAGTTAGAAGATTCATTTCATAACAAAAATTTACATCAACAGTCACAGATGATTTCCTCAAATATTTTCACCCCTCCTGATCACAGCTGTCACTCGGTACACTTGGATCCACTGACACACCTGACACCTGAGGTCACACAAACACACACACGCATCCTGACCTCGTTACACTGATAAGCCATCTATAAACACTTAACGAACAGCTTATAACCCTGCTGCAACGACAAATAAGTTATTAAGTGTTAAATTGTGTTATATATGCATTAACATCTACTCATTCTGTTTAGCATTTAAACTTGTTTACTGTTGATGTAACCAGATAAACGTTTCTTTACAATTTTAATACGACATAACTGTTTAATTATAAATGCTTCACTGAACTCCATGACAAAGCCTTCCACTGATGTACCGTGAATGTGTGCATTAATAGTTCAGACATACTTAGTAACACATGTGCACATATGTTCATATATCATTAAGTATGTTAGAATTTGTACTGAGCAATTAGTCATTAGAGCTTTTCCAATGAGCAGTGATAGTTGTTAAGAAATACATCAATAAACACTTAAACACATTCTTCTGTTGGCTTACAACTACGTTTTAACGTGTCAAAAGCAATTAGTGATAAACATCAGTGGTTAAAATACAGTTTTACCCAGAAAGTGAAGAAGAAATAGATAATTAAATTATTGGTACATCTGTCTTGTACAACACTGGCGAAGATTTAAGCACAAGCAAACCAGAGAAGGGAGGAAGTGAGAAAGCTGCTTTCATGGAAATTATAAATGATTCACACACAGGTGTTCGTTTCTCCTCCAACAGTCCAGTCTTGCCCTCATAAAAGAAACAGTCTCAGGATCTAGCTGCAGCACTTAAGTTTGTGTGTGTGTGTGTGTGTGTGTGTGTGTGTGTGTGTGTGTATTTTTCCCTTAACATCTTCTGCACTACATTTACTTGTTGCTCCTTTTAACTTGTGAAAAGCAGTTTAATGTAATGTTGCAGTGACAAAGCATAATACCGTGTTCACATTAGGCACATAATACCAGATACATGACCAGATACATGCACAGTCTTACATGTAACCGTGCTATGGTTCACATCTGAGAACGAGAAACTTGTGTTTCAATAAAATCATTTGACATACTGGTAAACACATTTATCTAGAACATTCTCAACATTCTCCGACAAATAGCTGTTCAATATAAAGCCACAGCCTGTTAGCTTAGCTTAGCATAAAGACTAGAAACAGTAAAACAACTGTTTTTTTTATTCATGAGTTGCTCCACATTGTTACCTGCACGTTTAGTATTGTGACCACGATGATAAAGACCCTGTAACATTACCTGTCTTAAGACAAGCCAAAACCTTTTTACTAAATCTAACCAGGTTGTTTCTGATCTTCAGTGTAACCAAACTGTGATGGTTCCATAATCATAACTATCTGTTCATGATTGTTTTCATGAAGACTATTTCAAGAGATGCTCCTGTGGGTCATATCAGACAGCGGGGACAAATTACCTGCTGTATGTGGCCATTTATGTTGGAGAACCTGTTGCAATCTTCTAAACGAGAAAGCAATTTAGTGCATTTCCCAAAATGTCAAATTATTCTATCAAAAAGTGCTGAAAAAAAAGAACACATGCAAATACAAAAACAAGAAGGCTAGAGGTTTTTCTTCTTTTTCTACTCCTTCCTAGCCTCCATCTCCTCATTCCTTCAAAACCAGTACTGGGGCACAAACAGGCCATTATACGAGACAGGCAGACATGATTTCTCTCTATCTGTCTCCCTCCCTCGCCCCCATACAAACACGCAGCATACAGCCCCGCCGCTTCCTCTGCCTGTGAATGAAAGAGGAAGTGCAGAGGAGACTGAAGTGTAAAGAGTCCTCTGTCTCCTCCGTCTCTCTCAGACAGGAGTGACACCACAGCCGACAACAACAACAACAACAACGACAGTGACAAGCGGCGCTGCCGAATTATTCATGAGGGCTGAAGAACGCAACCGCAAAGAGCTTAGTGTCTACAAAACTGACTCACTCAGCAGCCTGTGTGTTTTCAAAGGCGTCCCGTTCATGAGTTACAACCCCCCAAACTTACACCCTCCGTGCAGAGATTTCCCTCTCAATGGCGCCCACCTGGTCTGAGAAAGGAAGGCGCCAAACTAAAGATTCAACTATCAAAGTGCCTATTCTCTAACTTGGTTGAAAAGTTTGCAGTTTGTCACAAGTGGCGCTCTGTTGCAAAAACAAGACAACTTTGTATGACACCTGAGCTCAGATGAAGCGGCCGCTAAAACACTGTGTACTGGTGGGAGATGCGTTTCACATCCATAATGAGGAGATAAACAAACTTTGTCTCAGTGAGACTTTGAGAAAGTTTGGAAACAATACTTTTCCCCAGAAACAGCATTTCATGAAGACAGGACTGTGCTTCTACAGACATCAGCTATTATCTCTCGTCTTTACAAGACGACTATGAATCCCTTATCATGAAACAGAGTTTAAATGACTTGTTATTGCTCATTATGCTTCAGCGGTTTATTGGTTTTTGAAGAAAGGTTTTCGTGTTTTGCTGGCTGGGCCTTAAAAGCTACAGGCCTCAGTGGAGTCAGTAGGGCAAGCTCTTTATTGTCTGCACATTAGGAAAAGAAGGCTGTTCTTTTTATTTCATATTAAGAAAGCTAATATAATAACCCCAAACTCCCTCCACTATACAACGAAGGTAAGAAAATCATCTTAAAAATTTAGTATCCTTACATTCTTACAAATAACTCACTGAAATACTCATTCAGTTACTGCCGGACTCCTACATTATGTGACTCCTAGTGGCTTTTAGGATGCACAACAACCTCAGTGGATGGCTAATTAAAGGATAGGTTCACATTTTTCCCAAATCTTAAGCCCCTTTATTTCCTAGTGTTAAGGCACTTAGTATTTCAAAACTATATTTATGAGTTTTTAGAAATGCTAGCAGCACTGCTCTGGAGAGAACAACCTCAGCTGGTCGACTGACATATTTTAACAGATGCTTGCTAGACTGACATGAAATTTGGCTCAGATACTCGTGGTGCCCAGAGGATGAATCCAAAGGACACTGGTGACAACATCTGTGAGAAGAATATCCAACAAAATTCATGGTTCCTACAGAACATTTGGCAACAACATGAGATTTAATTATAAGTCATGAGAACTAACTTTCTGCGCCTGTAGAATTATAACTTTGGTGATTATCTGTCCCCCGAGTGAACACCATCACACTAATTTATGACTAACACTAATACCTGAACATCTTCATCGAGGTCTATGATCTCGCCCTGTTGAGCTCGTCAGCTCTTCAACAATGATGGAACAAGCTACCAAACTCGGCACAACAGCAGCCGTATTCCCAATATTACCAGACAACAGCTGAATGTGTAACTTTTCCATAGCTTCCTATGCAAAAAAACATATTCTCTCAAATCCTGTAATTACATCCAACAAAACTGCAACAGTTCATCTCGTTGCACTTCGCTTTCAGCGTCTTCTCTCTGACGTAGCTACTTTGCCTTGCACCTCACTTGTTAGCCTCTTTGGATGAAAACGACTAAATTTAAATGTAAATCAGATGTTTGTGTTTCAATCACTGCAGCCCTTATACAGGTCTGATGGAGTCAACCAACCCTGCTGCTCTCTAATCTCATCATCGAAATCACAACCTTCTTCAAAAGTGGAGTTATAATACTTCAAAAAAGCAGCACTGATGACTGCAGTCCCCCTGGACAACGTGGGGGCACCAAAGTTCATGGGCTGCATATCTTAGAATCAAGACCCTGCCATGATGCACCATGCTGGGGGCAAGACTCCCCTGAAGCTCCCCGGAGGCCCCACGGGGTTGGATCTGATGAATGTGGGTCACAGGGAGCTCCCTCTCCCTGTATGTGTGTGTGTTTGTGTTTGAGACACTCAGACAGCCTTTGGCGTAATAATGAGGAATGGACCCATTTCTCAAAGCAGGCAGTGGAGCATAAAGAGGACACATACAAATACATGAACAAAAAAAAAAACACACACATGAATGAAAAATGCAGTCACATAAACACACACACACACACATATTTAATAGTGTATAAGAGCACACTCATACAAATAAAGAAAAAAAACGGAGGATCTGAATTCTCAAATATCAAAATGATTTACTCTTTGGGAAAAGAAATCGTTCCGCTTCACAGATCACAAAGCAAACACAAAAACACACAGCAGATCTATGGTGCGTATTGTGTAACACCAACAGTGTCCTGCTGAGATGCTTGCAGCGCACTTCCACCGTGTTTGCCGTATCTACCATCCTGCCTCACAGATCCCCGTGACTGAGCCATGAATACTGCATGGCTTTCCTGAAAGCATAAGGCCCTGTGGAACTAGCAGGCAAAGTGTACGGGTTCCTCTGCAGGTCACTGTGCCACACTGCCTCCGCTCTATATTTACACTACGTGAACCTGCCTGTGAGTGTGCATGCGTGTGTGGGAGGGACTGTGTGGGCCGGGATGAGAGAGACGGTGAAAGAGTGTTTACGTTTGTATGCAGTGAGGTTATGTTTGTGTGTTTTCGAGTGTGTGTATGCGCATATTTATGTGTGTAAGTGAGAATGTGTGTGTGTGTGTATGGGGGTGGAGGCACACATACATACGGAGTGTTTGTGTTTGTCTGTACATAAAGGTGAAAGTGTAGCTATGCATGCACCTACATGTGCGCTCACGGTTGTTTTATGAAACACTCGTGCGTGTCTGTCTGTGGTGGAGGACGTATAATGCTCTTTTCCTGGTAATGTCACATGTTTGCCTGCATGGCCCAATGCTCAGTCTGCATGGAGAATGTATTCAGTGTACCAGAAGAATCATGATGTCTCACACTGGGCAGGGGTGGGGGAAGGTGTGTGTGTGTGTGTGTGTGTGTGTGCGTACATGTGAGACAGACAAAGATGACCAGACACTAGCTACAGACAATATGTGCGCCACATTTCTCATTTCCTTGTTGTTAAAGACTGAGGAGGGGGGGGCTGCAGCTCTTTCAGTGCTAATAGCAGGGAATGCAGACAATAGTGAAGGTGATTCAATAAACAACCCAGATGCTTTTGAAACTGAAAACACACATGTATTCTTGTGCGCACACACACACAATATAGGTGCACAATGAAACCTCCTTTGCAGAACTTGACATATGGCGCACACAATTTCCCTCTCAATTTCAGATCCAACTCCCACAGACGTCCTCACATGCCGGCAAATTGCCACACCTCCCCCTCCTCCCTCCCTCCCTCTGCTCCTCTTCCCTCATCTCCCCATCTCTTCATCCCTACCTCCCAATTCACTCTTCTTTCTGAAAGTCATCTGCTCGCTAAGCAGTAAGCAACATCACAGGCCGCTCGCAGAAATGAGAGTATACAAATGATTTGTGGCACAGGCGTCCCACTGGCGCCAGCCTAGATGGCTATGAAGAGGAGGAGGGGGGTCGAGGGTGGTGGTAGTGAGGGGGGGATAATGTCACTTTCACCTTGTGTTTCTCTAGCAGGCCCATGATGATCATTTTTCCCCATTTTCAGCGCAAATTTGTTTTGGACAAGAGCTAGAGAGGGAAGGGAGAGAGCAAGAGAGCATAAGAAGAGATGGTGGGTGAGAGCAAGTCCCTTATGTTTTACAGAGGGACAGGGAGAGAGAGAGAGGGCGAGAGAGGGTAAACAAGAGAGAGAGGGGAGGAGGGTACATATTAGGGGGGGATGGAGCAACGAGGAGAGAGGTGGAGGGGGGGGCGCATCTGCACAGTGACCTTTTTCTGATCCAATCTCACTGATGAATCCTAATGAAGGATTTAATAAAATCACAGTTTACAATCTGTCTCTGCATCAAAGCGTGCAATCCAATTCAAAACACAGGCCCATCTACATTTCCAATATTGTTGCAAACCCATCAACCCCACCAAGCCCTTCCCAGAAAAATAAGTGAGCACATGTTTGTGTATGTGTGTGTGAGAAACGGAGGGAGAAAAATTGGCCAGGCAGGAGAGTGAGCGGCTGGCACATTTGTTCCAGCTGTAGCCTAATGTCAGAACTCGTCATATTCATTTGGCCTTCTAATGAGGCTAAAGTCAACAAGGTGCAGCATACATGAGTGGAACCGCTGCTGTGGCTCACTGCTAAATGAACAGAGGGAAGTAGGCGAGAGAGTAAAAGGACATGATACAGAGAGAGAGCAGAACAGGAGAAATCATTTCAAACTTAATAATGTACAGGCCTGCCATAAGTTCACACAGACGCTCTCTTCAAACACACCGGCATACGATTGCACTGACATTTCACTGAAATCAAAAGGGCACACCTGTTACACTGTCAATAAGGTTGGAGTCTGCAGAGTAAACAAGACAGATGGATAGATCAATGCAACAGTTTGAATGTGTGTAAGTTGAGTGAAGAGAGGAGGCCCAACGGCTGCACAGAAAATCAGTGATTAAAAATGTGGACGCCAAAGCTGTGAGACTGAGTAAAGACTTTGCAACAGTGACACCTACTGGTGAGAAGTTATATAATACTATCATAGCTTAATAATAGGGGACCACAGAGGAGGATCAAATTACCGCTTCTAACAAAAATCTAAAAATATACACACATCAATACCGTTAGTGCTATTCCAGTGTGGAACTACTAATTTTTTAAAAGTTCTTCATAAGCAAAACCCTGTTACATGTATATTTCACCCAGTCAGCGATGAAATTATTGTACCAAGCTTCCAATGATTCACTGTTATGATACCCTATTGATTCCATAATCAAATCACTTTTCCATTCATTCCACAGGAAGAAGGAAAGCTCAGCCACAGAACAATGCCCTCTCAGCAGGGTAGATACATGGAGGTTGGCTCTCTGGTTGCAGAGCAACTCACTGCTTCACCCTGCTGCTTCGTTTGGAGGCTCCCTGCTGCATCTACACAGTGTCTACTTAATGAATGGTATATCTCCATCTGTAGTGTAGCCACATAAATGTGATCAAAGCTACAATAACGATACCACGTAACAGACTGTTGGTATCTCTGAGGAATAGATGCATTGATTGGATATGAGATCTAATGTCTGACTCCTCCGTCGCTGTAATTTCACCCTGATTACACTTCAGACTACAGTTACTTTCTGGATTGACAACACTCACTAACAAGACTGTTTGTGCCAGAACCCCAAAGCACTGGGAGCATATATGGTTTAATAGTGATGTGTAGGTGTGGGGTATGTGCTAAATATTCGCTAATTCTGTGTGCGAGAGTGTGTGTGTGACTCCAGAAGGCCCGACTTGATCAGAGTGTGGAGCGACAGCTGTGCAACAAATCAGAGCCCATTTACTGGTGACAGAGTCATTAAAGCCTGCTCATCTCATAAAACACAATGCGCACGGTCAGATACCATTCACACTCCATTCATGACCATAACTCAGTCTACTGGGCACGCACACAGCGGTGCATGCACACACCCACTCACAGATGCACATACAAATACATAATCCCTCGCAAAGCTAAACCGAGTGTGTCAATTGGAATCAGTAGAAGGGTTGGTTTTCTATATGCGTGTGTGTGTGTGTGTGTGTCACAGTGAGGTGATTATGACCCAGAGGTAAGGATGGATTATTGCTAAGAGAAGCAGTAAAACACCTCTGTCACACTTTGTCTAAGAGGTTATTTTACGATAAGTGCACACAACTATCTATTGTGGTGTTAGTTTATTTGTGCACACATGCACAAAACATACAAAATAAAGTTAACAGATCAACACAAAGCTACTGCATGGTTAAAATACATATGACTAAACACTCCTTTCATACAAACTTACATAGACATTCATAAATGAAAACAGTAGTGTTGCTGAAATGCTAATGATAATAAGATAATGTATTACAAAACACATTTCAATAAATAGTAAGGTCCATATCAACTATCTTTTGGCCAGAACATGGACGTCTCCTTCACAGATTTATATGTATGCCACATTAGAAAATGCTACTTGGGGATTAATGTGCCATAAGCAGGCACTGGGGTGTTAAATGTCGCTAACCTCAATCTGATCTGGGGTCAATTGCTACACAACCAGAAGGTCATCAGCCATGTGTGAGCTTGCCACAACACCTGGGCTGAGCCAGTGCAGCAGCGTGAAATGGAGAGAAATCTGTTTGACTAATGTGTTTCATGATCCACAAATAAAATGTTTTTACAGAAATTAATCAAGATTTTAGTTTTCACGAATACATCATCCTACACCTGTTATAAATATGGCTGCATGTCAAGTTTCCAGCTGGACACTGCAAACATTTCTGCACAGACGCACAGTGATAGCAGGAAACTTGCTATCAGAACTGTCATTCTAAGCAAAGAGAGAGCAGTGAATGACACTGAAACTGGGTCAGTTGTATATGAAGAACAACAGGGCAAACAAAAACAGACTGAAAAGCAAGATCATCGCAGCTACAGAATTTGCTAAATGAGGAACACAAGACTTCAATCAGCAAAAGTACTGTTGAAACAAAGCTGTCTAGTAGTGACATTTTTCTATTAGTGTAACTACATCCGAGACTCCAACGTCCAGATGATGTATGCACACATTTATTCTGTCCACTGTTATTCTACAGTGATACACTGTTGTAAAAATAATATCAATCGTGTTTAATCCAACTGTGTATTAACTAAATAACTAAATGATCAAATACACCTGCCAGCTTGACCATCATCACCATACGTCCTGGAGAATCTGAAGTGAAACATCTTATATCCTCAAACATACACATACAGAGACTAGGTATCTGGTTTACCTTTCTCAGAGAACTGACAATCCTTCATGGCCCGGTCACAGTCGAATCCTGTTAGCACAGCTGTTGATGACCCTTTGACCTTGAGATGAAGAGTTCGGCAATACATCACCATGTGCCTGGAGAGGAAACTGAAAGAAAATTAATTTTGTTCTCATCCTCCACAGTGAAGCCATATTCTTAATAAATTAAATTGCATTTCACTATTTATATGTTGTCATGTTCCTTCTCAGTGTGTTGAAAATGGTTTTGCTTTATTCATCTCAGAAAAACAGAACAAGCGACATGTTATCATGTCACTGATGCAGCAGAATATTCCTGATACAAGTTAAAATAATAACTTATGTTATATATAATAATGACCATGTAAAGTTTGTGATAAGACATGAAGGATAAAAACGTACACTTACCTCTTCTGACAAAAACTCCCACATAAAAGTTAGAATCTGATTCCTCGGAGTTCCTCTGAACTTTACAGAACTTTAGAACAACCGCCACGATAACATGACAACAAAGAAGAAAAAGTTCCCCTTTATTTTTTAAAGAATGCTGTTGGGGTAGTTCTGTTGCCACATAACCATTCAGGAAGAGAAAAAGTCACAATGCTATCCTTTGAGGGGTGAGGAGAGAGAGCAAAGCAAGAGGGTCACACAAACCAAAATACAGCTGGGGGCTAAAATGGAAAAGCATACTATGCTATTGTGAGAAAAACTGTTATCTCCAGTGGTTTCCATAAGCATTTAAACTATAGTTTACTGGTTTAGAGATTAAAAACACTTAGTTTACAGTGTCAGCAAGATTTTCACAAAAAATCAATCGTATACATGAAGTGTCGTTCAGCAAACTGTTGTGCCTCAGGCCATTCCAGTAGTTTCACACACACAGTTCCCCATTGTCCTTCTCTGTGACTCTACTTGTGTATCTCCTCTCAGCCTCTTCTTTAAACACCAGTTTTCTTAGGATCACCAAAAGCAAAGTAGTGGCAAAAAGTCACAAGACCCATTTGAGGCAAGATTTAAAATTCTCCAGAAAAACAAAATAAAAGTCCTTAAAAACAATCCAAGAAAATGTGTGAACAGAGTTAGTCTCCACTCACAGACATTAAATCAACAACACACTTGCTTCCAAGCTGAAAAACCCCCCACAGTAGTACAACAACTAACCCAAATATAAACTCTCACCTGAATTTTGTCAGTTAAAGTCCGTTGGACGCTGAAGGAGGTGAGCACAGGTGGGGAGCTGCAGTGATTTCCCTAAACAAACAGACGCAGGAGAGCACCTGGAATTCAAATACATATCGGCATGTAAAACCAAGCTAAGTCGTGTCTCCAAAACCTCCATTTGCCTGCATTTGAATAGGACACAAGTGACTTCAATCCCCAATGAAAGTCACCAAGGTCCCTGAATCAAAAAAACAATCATGTCATTTAAATTCACTTAAACATTTAAGGAAAACATACAGTGTGTGTCTTCTGTGCTCTCAGTTGGCTTCTGCTGATGTGTAATAAACTGCATAGATGGTAAACTAACTTTTCTAACATTTACAGTAAATAGGAGCTTGTTCGACTGGTTTCATTTTGAACGGTCATCATAGAAGAAAATGTCTGCCCCCATGTGGACAGAGGCTCAACGTGCAGCATCTGGGGGGAAGAGAAGTGTTAGATCACAGCAAATCAGATGCAAGCGTCAAAGTGCAGAGGAAGTATTTGGATTTGTGTGCATGTAAGTGGTTTGCATGGCTTGTAAAATGTAAGCAGTAGAGAACATGGGCAAAGTTTTTACTTTCCCCTTTTGATTCTCTCTGACTACCATGATGTGCATCTACACTTTTCAAGTCACAAGTCACCTGTACAGGATAAGTTGTTTCACTTGTACCTTCTAGTAAGGTCAGAGTTTAGCCAGACAAAGGTATAGGTTAGGTCTAACAAGATATATGACATGTCAAATGAGCATTAGGCCATCTTTATGAGAAAGATATTAATGAAATGGACACCTTTATTGTGTGTCATACCTCTCAAAATAACCTTAGAAATGACCACAATCAATCATTCGACTGAACCATACATCATTCAGTTGAGGGTTTCTACCCGGAGAAGTAATGATACTGCTGTGTATAGTGGAGTGTGTCTGTGAAGGTTCAGTCATCCAGGTGAAATTACCTGGATGTTCCCTGTTACCTAATAAGCTGACTCATGACTCAACTTCCAAATGTGTAGAGTGGATGTTGAAAGAGGCCCAACATCAAATCCTCCAAAACACACAGATCCAAAGGGTCAAGGGGTCAGGCTCTTTACTGACATGAAATATGACACTAAAGAATCCCAAAGAGATGCTAAACAACCAACAAGATACACAAAATGTTGTCAAAGACATGAAAAATTTCCAGAATGAAATGGAAAATAATACAAAATGGTGCTCAACGTCCTTCAAACACGCAAACATTTTACAAAGAGACGTGAAGAGACACAAAAGATGCACGTTACCCACAAAGAAACACTAAAACAACGTGAAACCATCACAAAGAGATGCAAAATGTCATCTATGACACACAGAGTGATTATACAGGGATACAACAACAATCATGCATGGAGTGTCCTCCATCAGTGTGTAATCTGTGCCACGCTTCAGGAGAACACACAGCAGCTAAACAGCTGCACATGCACAAACCTGAAGTTGTCTACTGATTGACTTTAATCATTTCACATCATTCATTAAAAACAATTGTTTTAATGTTTGCAGAGGCTCCAGCTAAAACTGCTAAAGTACCAGGTCACAAAATATCACGAGTCACAGAATTTGGTGTAACAGCGGTGTTCCTTTGAAGAAGACCTCCCTCTCTTTTTTTTTTGTCATCAAACACATTAACAACATGCAGGCGTCGGAGTCCTAACAACACATCTGACTTTTAAACCCCGCTCCAGGAACAACCCCCCCCCCCAACATGAACTTCCACGTGTCCCTCATGTCTGTGTGTGTGTGTGTGTGTTTGTCAGCAAGCATCCTTGACCGTCACTTGACCAGCTCATCCTATTGGTCACTTCCACTGCACCTGTTCGACGCTTCCGCCAATCACACGCTTCGGTCGGTACGCTCCAAGATGGCGGCTACTAACTGTCTGTTTCACACATCATCGCAGTCGAGAGACGGAATATGACAATCTCCCGGCCGTATAAACACAAGAGGAGCCACAGCAGAAGGAGCCGAGCGGGGCTGAGGTGTCACCAGTGAAACGCGGAAACGGGTTCCCCATGTTCTCCTCACGCCAGGAGCCGGTGGCGGTGTCGGTCTGACGGGGGCTGTGTTATCCGAGTATGGCCACCGACAACAGGATCAATTTTTGGAAGAGAAACGCAAAGGTTCCCGGAAGGTGGGTTTCTCACTCGTAGCGCAGCACGATTACGTTATTTTCCTTTGGTGATATTCATACTGAAACTAAAAATTTAAACAAAAATAATGTAAAATATCATCAGCTGTCATCACAGAAACATGAGTCATATCGTGTTTTAGCTTGAACCCGAAACGAAGTAACGTTAACTGTGGAGACTACTAGCTTACAACTGTTGTTTTTAGCCGATTTTAGCATCGCAAATACCTCAAATATGGTAGCCATTAGCGGACCATGTTGTAGTTGTGAGCTTTTATGCGTTCACTTTAATAATCCACTTTTCTTTTTTGGCTGAATGAGCTGACAGATGACAGTTAGACCCGCTCTGCGGTTTCTAAGTGGAGCTGTCACTGTCCGTGCGTCGCCCGCCATATGCGTCTCTCAGTCGGTGCTGAGAACACAGATGACAATGAAGAAAACTGTCTTGATGAGGGTCACTGCTCTAATGTCAGATCTCTTGTTTTGCAAATTCACAGGGGGTTTTGATGGATTGTTCATAAAGGCAGACGTTAAGTGACAAACATGCTCTTTCACTATATTTAGGGGCAGTTTATTTGATGACCCAGCAACTCACCCACACGAATCAGAGCAGAGGAACTGTGTTGTTGGACTTTTTAATTTAAAATGTACACGATTGTAATATTAAAATATTGAATCGCAAAAGTAACCAGTTGGAAAAATTGTCAGATGAATGTAGTGAAGTAGGTGAAGTAAACATCCTGTGTAATGTAGTGGAGCAGAAATACAATAGAAATACACAGCTTTATACAGATACCTCAAAACTGTACACGAGAATAGCACTTGAATAAAAATGTCTGACTTTACAGAATTTCCAAAGTCCTCAAACTCATCCAAACATCTATATAATATATTCTGTACAATAAAAAATATTTTAACCCGCTTCTCATGTGCCACCTATATTATTAATAACTAAGTACTACATGAGAGTACAGCAGAACATACAGTATATTTCTGTTTTTTTTGTCTTACACTCACGTGGTATCTCTGGCTACAACCTGTGTTTGGGTTACGCCACATAGTCACAACAGGCGTCAAGTCTTTCATTGTGTAGCAAACAGAATATGCCTTTATCCAGAAGATTAGAAGTGTCTGTGAAGATTAAGCAAGTGTTGATTGACTATGTGCCTGGATTTTAAAACACAGATAAACAGATGTTTACCAACTCAACTTGAATGTGAAGTTATTTTATATGATGTACAAACAGGCTAGTTCAGGCTAGTCCCAGCATGTAGAGCTTGCTCAATAGACATCATGGTAATGGATTATGATGGGCACTGAGGGGTTGCACATGTTCTCATACTCTCTTTTTTTTTCTTTTCCTCAAAGACTTTTCATTTATGAAAACTTAGCATTGATAAGGCATGACCTGTCTTTATTAGCCTGTGTGTCTTTATGAGGATGAAGGAGGGAGGGTGGAGCAGAGAGGGTGCAGTGTGCTGGGGAAATCTGAGAAGAGAGGATCTCTAAGGAGAGGGCGTTGTTGCCTTTGTCACATACTCTGATCTTTCTTAAAGTGCGGTGGGTGGAACGCTGGAAACACAAATACAAACATATGTTGGAACAGGAAAGCAAGAAGCTAGTCTCGCTGCCTGTCGTTGAGCTGCTCCTGATAAAACAAGTCTGCAGCTGGTAAACAAGAGACTCTGTCACTGCCAGATAATCAGAAGGCCCAGCTCTCAGCCAACAGACTTACTGTCAGTTTATTCATGCAAATGACATGAATTAGGTTGGCATCTTCCAGCCTCAAGCACGAGGAGCAACAGTTTGACAAAATCTAAGCATTGATATCGCATATGCTTTGTAATATTCACACAAAAGCCACTCAGTTGCTTTGAATGAAGTGCCTGTCACGAGTGAAATAGCAGACATACTGACAGGGCAGTTTGGGGAAAAAAAAACATTGAGTGAGTGAGTGTTAGAGCATCACTGTGGTGAAGAAAAGAGGAATCATTAGAAAATTCCTTTGCCTCCAATCTGTAAATAGAATTCTTATCAAAAAGAGCACTCTTCAGCGAAAGACCTCAGGCAACAGTTTCTCAGTAACTCTGACCAGAACCTGCCCTCTGATGATAAGGCTAATACTGGATTGGTGCTGTTAACACAGACACAGATATGCATACTCATCTCATTTTCCACTCTGCAAAACCCAAAAATTATAACGGAAGCTTACAAATCCATCCATCCCTGAATAATTTTTTTTAGGAAAGCCTAAAAGTTTGAATGTGATAGTGGAGGAGGCTGCAGCCCTTAGCCGTCTACAAAGGAAAAGGGATAAGGAAAGGGAAATTGTTGGCTGTCGTGATTCTGGGCCAGATCCCGTCCTACGACTCAACGCTTGCTGTGTTTGGTCTTTGTCGGCGGAGAATTGGAAAGAAGCTGAGTATTAAGATTCTCACATCCGCTGAACATAATGCCGACCACAGGGTGGTGAAAAACATGGGGGCTGTGCAAGCTGTCCCATAGTTCTGTTCAATACACACTCAAAACAAAACGGTCTAAATAAGACAGTGTTAGGGTTGTTTAATAGGAGAGACGAGCAGAGCTGCCAACTCGTTAGTGGAAGATAGAACTCGAGGCTGTATTTGCTGGTTTGTTCTTCCATTGTGTTTTAAACTTCACAGAATCCTTCAAAAACATTGACAGAGTCAGGTCCCAATTAAAACACATTTTCCTCAAAAACTGTGCTGCAGGTCTTTAAGCTGTCCTCTCACAGGCAGCGGTATACCTACACATGGTGTGATAACCCGCAAAACCAACCTCGTGTCACTTACTTAATTTTTTCCTGTTGTCTGGATTTTGTTGGCACAACATAAAGGCAGAGGCTGCACTCTGGCATCAGCAAGTGGGCCATGTTTAGGCTATACTGGAAGTGATAAAGTCAAATGCTCTTGTTTTTTCTTGTGTATCATGTCTGCATTTCACACAATTGTCATAAAAATATGTAATACCAAAAACAATGTAATTTACAGTATGTATACCGTATGTATAACCCCCCACTTTTGCCTGCAATAGCATTGGACACAGAGTGTATGGCAGCCCCATATTCAACCAAGTACATGGACGAAAGTGTGATTTCCAGCTGTGGTTCTTTGTCTTGTGTGTGGTATTGTGTCAAAAGTCAACTCATTTAAAAAGATTGAGCAATTAACTGCAACTAGGCAACAAGAAGAAAATATGTGGAGAAAAAGCAACATAAAAGGACATGACATGCGCCTGCCAACTTTCCTCTGAACAATAATTAATGAGTCAGTGTTTTCAAAGGTCAAACTTTGACCACTATATAACTATAGAGGTTAAAGACTGGGAAGCTGCATGTGACCACATTTCACGTCGTCTTCTACAGTGTACAACCAGTTTATGGAGCACAGCATCCGCCTCTCGACCCACGATTGCGACGCACGTAAGTGCTCAACACTGCTGGACTGTACTGTATGACATCATGTCATCCACGTGGATGCTTGTTTTGCAGCTGATTGTTCCATGCTTGTACATGAACATCTGTGAATTGCATGCACTGACATTTACATAATGGAACGTCTTTGAGAGACTTTTGTTTGTTTTGTTTTGTTAGTTTTTTCGCCCTTTTTGTTGGAGTTGCAGTTTTGTTTATCGTCATTTTCCTTTTGTGATATCCTCTAATGCTTGGTGTCTAGAAAATAATAGTGATGCTATAAATTCTGTTCATTATATTCTTTTTTTTATGTCATTTGTTGCTCTTGTTTGACCTCTGTATCTGTCCCTCTACAGGTATCCAAAAGACACAAAGGCCAAGTTCAACAATCCAAAATCTAAAAAGGCCTGTAGCTTCCATGAGTTTGCCAGCAGCACCAACGATGCTTGGGACATTGAGGATGAGGAAGACGAGGATTTCCTCAGAACCCTCACCCCAGTTTCATCTCTGTCACCAGGCCTGCATTCTACGTCCACAAATAACCAGGTGACTACAAAACAATTTTATCACAAAATTAAAAGCAATTATAAGCAATAAGTTGGTCTGATATTAAAGATATTCTGATACATTTTGTTTGTTTTCAGCAGAATGAGGATGGTGATAGAGAAAGCAGGATGCCAGACAGACTGGCCCCTCCCAGGACAGAAGTTCAAAACCTCCATGGTGTTCAAGAGGAAGAGACAAGTGGGCACGTCAACGGCAAGGTTGTCAAGTCAAACAGTGAGGCCCACCTCAACTCATCCTCTCATCCAGGTATGTGGCCTATGCTCTGCAGCCTTACATTCAAGTTTAAGCACTACTGAGCAGCTTATTGGGTGATTCATAGTCAAGCTAATTACAGACTTTGTTAGGATGGACCTGCCACTACTGTCAGGACTACTGGGATTATATCAGGTCCTTATCTGGCTGGACCAGCACATTCAGCTGTTTGTTGTTTTCAGATGAGTGATTTTAGTCAAACTGAGTAAACAAATTAGTTTAACGCCATCTGCACATTGCAAAGCTGCAATTTCAGCTGCATTTTTATTGTGTTTTTAAATAGTACAGAATCTAAAAAATCAGAGAGGAAACACCTGTCTCCACAGGCGTCTTTTGAAACCCGTGGAGGAAGTGAGTGAGAGTTAACTAAAACTATCATTACGTGCAAACATGAATCTAAACACTCCAGGAAACTAATCAGGAAATAGTTTATGCCAAACACGGCTGTATTAAAAGGCCTCTGAAGAACAAGTGGTATATTGTGCCCTCACATAGCCAGACTTGGATATTGGACCTGTATGGAACACGTAGAGAACTTATTATTATACTTCTGCTTTACATACAACTCGTACACAATTCATACATAGTTAATACTACATTGCACAGTCTGTACTGGTTGTCAACAGAGTAAGACAAGTCTTACAGGGCAACTCCCATCTGAAACTGTGACGTTAAGTAATTATGTGACAGGATGTGGATAAAATTATCTCCAGATATGAGATAAAAACTATGATATTGTTACATGAGTTACAAGCATGCAAGAGATAATTAGAGAAAGGTTTGAGTATCTTTTACAGTGCAAAAATGTAAATGGTTTCAGGAGTCCACAGTTAGATTGGACCAAGCCTGTAGGAGCTTCACTTTTTGTCGAGCAAAAAGTGAAGTCCAGTTAAAGTGGACAAGACCAAATAATGGATATGGAACAAGCAGTATATTGTGCTCTCATGCAGCCATACTGCAATTACACAACTTTGAACTAAATAACAATTCCACTACATCACTAATAAACCATTTTTTTTATTTTTTGGCTGGACTTTAATATCATGTTCTATGTCAAATCTTTACTTTAAGATTGAATTACTTTGTCAGATTTTCCTCATTTTTCTCGTGCGGCCTTCCACAGTTCGCGCCACACTACAGAAGCAGCAGTCTCTCCCAGTTCGTCCCATCATCCCATTGGTGGCTCGCATCTCAGACCAGAACGCATCGGGGGCACCACCCATGACGGTGCGGGAGAAGAGCCGGCTGGACAAATTCAAGCAGCTGCTGGCTAGTCCCAACACCGACCTGGGTACATACAACACTGCCACACACTTTTCATAGTGGATGGAGATATCAGTTACAGCTACTTGAACATGCTGTCTGCCTCTGTGTGTTGACTGTTTCTGTGGTTTATAGATAAGTTATATATGCTCTGTGCTCTTACAGAAGAACTGCGGAAGCACAGCTGGTCAGGCATCCCAAGAGAAGTTCGGCCAATCACATGGAGGCTTCTCTCTGTAAGTCTCATGATCTTCAATTTAGCCTTATCACATGCGCTCTGCATTTTGGCACAAGGCATTTGGAGAGTTCTTTTCTGTGTATTCCTCATAAAAAAGGTTATATAATGTGGAAAGCAGGCAACATTATCTCCCCTATTTTCTCTTATCTCAAATGGCCGAGCTGTTCTGTTCTTCTGAAACTGTTAATCGAAAATGTTTCTCTTCTGTCCAGGGTTACCTCCCAGCCAACAAGGAGCGCAGAGAGCTGGTGTTAAAAAGGAAGCGGGATGAATACTTTGGTTTTATAGAGCAGTATTACCACTCCAGGACAGACGAACACTATAAAGACACATACAGACAGGTAACACTGGAATTAATGGAGATAGACCTTTTGACATCATATCAAGATCTTTAAAGAAACACACAAACATGTTTGTTCTTTGATTATTAACATCCAGTTAATCTTTGTTCCTGTTAGATTCACATTGACATTCCAAGAACCAACCCTCTCATCCCCTTGTTCCAGCAGCCTGCAGTACAAGAGGTACAGTTCAGAAACAATATAAACAAAAATAGTGTGTGTGTGTGTGTGTGTGTGTGTGTGTGTGTGTGTGTGTGTGTGTGTGTGTGTGTGTGTGTGTGTGTGNNNTGTGTGTGTGTGTGTGTGTGTGTGTGTGTGTGTGTGTGTGTGTGTGTGTGTGTGTGTGTGTGTGTGTGTGAGTGAGACCTACCTGTCATCTTTAAACCAGAAATAACGTTGATGAATTTTTGTGTTGACTTTGCTATGGCTCATTTGTCAGTTTAAAAGTGAAGCAGGAGCCTGTGTCATGAAGCGAGATCAGTGTGTTACCCGGTACCTTTGGGCTTAAGTGAGATTTTCCACTATGACAAACCTGGCTTTCTTTTAACCAGGCAGGATCATCATGGTAATTTATGCTGCTCCAGGCAAGCGATTGACCCAGCTTCTGCCACATACCTCGTTAGAAAACTGAATTCTGACACGAGACAACAAATTGAAATAGAAAAGACACCAGATTAATTTTTTATATTTCTCTGGGCCTTTATCTGCTTGCACTGGGCTATGGCAGCATCATCATGTCTGTCAAACAGTGTTTGGTTTAAATTACATATTGACTAAACCTTAGATACATTAACTACTACGTTAGATGCCACAAAATAGCATTTGGCAACCATTGAGGAAGAAACTGCATCAGATACAGCTCTGCAGAGGAAGTTCTATTAAAAAAAAAAAAGGAACTTCACTGAGCACAGCGTGTTCCTCAAATGTGGTGATTTTCTGAGACTTGTCAAAAGATTTGTGTCCAGATTATTTGCATACACAGCATTGATTTCCAACATAACGTCCACCATGGCGAGTTTGTGTTATTAGATACTATCTGATACACACAGCTCAAGTTATTACTGTATTTTACCACTGCCATAGCAAGACTTGAAAGAATTCAGTTTGCAAATCTCCTGCTAAATACGAAATGCTATAATCAAGTCTCATAATGTAGACAATGAACATTCTGTTAGTTAACAGTCTGACTTTAAAGTCCAACCTATATTTATACACAGCAACACACTACGCATCACTTATAGGCTCCACTTGTCCTGGGGTGTACTATTCACCCTGTGGAAACAGTTCTAAAGTATAATCTTGTCTTCTGGTGCTGAAGGAAAAGTCTCAGAACATTAGCTTTGTTACATTAACAGGGCTACATAAATTGGACTTTAGACTTCAGATTGGTAACAGAAAGCCTGTGACCACCTGGAGCACAGAGGTTAAAATGTGGGCCTTTATCAGGCAAGATGTCATTAGTGGCATTATGGGAAATGTATATTTTTATATGACTTTTAGTTTAAAGATTTTATATTCTATTTATATATATTTTGCTTATTCTGTGTGCCTATTTGTTCTTGTACTGATAAAGGTGTAGCCACATCATCTCGTCTCTCTGTGTATCTGTACAGTATATAGCAGAGATGACAATAAAGTTTGCTTTGACTAATATATTTGGTGTACGCAGTAGTAAGACATTTCGTCCTTCTTTCCTCAGGTGTTTGAACGTATCCTCTTTATCTGGGCCATCCGCCACCCAGCCAGTGGTTATGTCCAGGGAATCAATGATCTTGTCACTCCCTTCTTTGTCGTCTTCCTGTCTGAGTTTGTCAGTAAGTTAGTAGTGGGCAGATTCCTGCATAACATTTAGTCTAGTGTTTAGTTATATTTTATTTTTATTTGAATATTGTTATCCTTTGTGTGAGTGAGAACATTTCTGGTTGATTGAGTGTTATTTGTTGTTCCAGCGGAGGACGTGGAGAACTTTGAGGTTGCAGCGCTGCCTCTGGACACCCAGAGAAACATTGAAGCTGACAGTTTCTGGTGCATGAGCAAGCTGCTGGATGGAATACAGGTCTGCTCACTCACACACATCTAAATACATGAGAAAATAATAATGTTCCCATTTACTGACTTTGATTTTATTTCAGGACAACTACACCTTTGCTCAGCCTGGCATCCAGAACAAAGTGAAAGCTTTAGAGGAGCTGGTCAGCAGGATAGATGGTCAGTAGCTCAGGGCTTCATGTGTCACATTAGATTTTCAGATTTCCTGTGCTTGGCATCAACCTGTGCACTACTCATTCCTCTTTATTTAAGACTTGTTTGCTACGAGCTCTATGTGTTGAATGTGATACAAGGCTGTGTTGCTCACGCAACAGTTTTAACCTCTGTGTGTGTTCTTGTGTGTGTTCTGTCTCCAGAGGACATTCACAATCATTTCAAGAAGTATGAGGTGGAGTACCTGCAGTTTGCTTTTCGGTGGATGAACAATCTGCTGATGAGAGAGCTGCCACTTCGTTGCACTATACGTCTCTGGGACACCTACCAGGTCCAGCACTGTTAAACCTTTACAATAGAAAATAATGCAGTACAACCGCTGCATAAACTGCAGCCTGGAAAAATACTGTTGCACTGCTGCAAATCTGGTCCATTTCACAGTATGCAGCAGTATCAGCTCACTGGCTTGTGTTGCTTGTCACCTTTTGATATCAGTCAAAGCTTTATTGTAACTGGCTGCAACATTGTTCTGTTTTCTGCAGGCTGAAGCAGAAGGTTTTTCACACTTCCACCTGTACGTCTGTGCTGCTTTCCTCATTGAGTGGCGTAAAGAAATCCTTTCCATGATTGACTTTCAGGTACAAATCTATCTAAAACTATCTTTGTAGTTACCCACACAATGCTGAGAAAGTAGCAACTAAATATTAATTCAAGCGCTGACAGACTGTAGCAACAACACACATGTTTCTCATCAGGTTTATAGATAATTTGATAGGTAACCTATTAGTTTCTAAATACAGAAGTGTGAAATGTAGTCACTATTACCTAAAGATATTGTTGTTACTGTTAACAGAATTCATTGCATTTAAGTAGTCTGAAATCCATCTGTCTGAATTCACAGTTAGGTCTGTTGGTATTTGAAGAGTGACTCAGATGTCATCATTTTGGCCCTGCACACCACCACAGTGGTTCAAAATGAAACAGCAAAGATGTGCTTAAAGTGGCTGTCAGCTTTAATTTAGAGATTGGGTTGAAACATGGGGCGGCACGGTGGTGTAGTGGTTAGCACGGTCGCCTCACAGCTAGAAGGACCGATTCCCGTTCGATTCCCGGGGTCGGCCTTTCTGTGTGGAGTTTGCATGTTCTCCCCGTGTTTGCGTGGGTTTCCTCCGGGTACTCCGGTTTCCTCCCACCG
>JAUYWH010000025.1:2545232-2567387 GCA_034779795.1 Ctenopoma multispine | reverse complement strand
GATGTTGCAGAGACGTGTCAACCAAGACAGTCCCACAACATCCAGAGCTTTAAGGAACCCAGGATAAACCTCATCCACCCTGGGGGCCCTGGCACCTCGGAGCTTCCCAACTACCTCGGCAACCTCAGCCCCCAATATGGACGGGCCCACCCCAGAGTCCCCAGGCTCTGCTTCCCCTAAGGAAGACATGCTGGTGGGATTTCTTACCAGTTTTGTCAGATAAAGGTTCAAGTGAATTAACAAATTTAAGTTTTCAGTGCATTTTAGGAAAAGTTCCAGCTTGTAGTTTGTATTTCGGGTTAGAGTTTCCAAATTCGCACTGTACAATCAACTTATAAAAGGTCATCATTTGGATCTTGATCGGTCACCATGCTGAAACTGGGTTGTATTTAGGTGTGGTATAAAACCTTAGAGTAGCAAAAAGTCCATACAGTATTTTATTTCCAGGTTGTGTTTAGAGTGGAGAAACTCATTTGGCATCCGTTTGCCTTCTTGGACTTTGACAATTAGCTGCTCGGGAGGGTTTTTAATCATTACGAGGTTCTTGGGTGTCACTGTGGGGAGTAGATCAGGAAAAGTAGATGCCTTCTGGTTGATGTAGCTTTGAAAGTCCCTGTTCATATGTCAGGTGTAATAACTTAGATGAATCCAAACTTGAATATATTTTAGACAGTTGAAATACAGGTTTAGTTAGAGATCGTGTGGCACATATTAACACTTATAAAACGAGCACATGCTTGGCGGTACTGAAGGAGTTTACCATCCTACTTGAGCTGATGCCTTTGTTCTGAGCATTTGTAATGTACTCCTGTCTTTTAAAGCGTAACATGCATCAATGTTTTGTTGTCATTAAGGCTTGTGTTTTCTATGTGCTTGTTTTTTTGTTTCTTTTTAGGGGAGGGTGTGTGAATATGCGTGCTACTGCTCATCTACCTTCTTTACCAGTGATAATTATGACAGTGTATGTTTGAAAGACCTGACAATCATCAGCCTCTGGCACTTTGGCTTCCGCTCAGATCATTTGCTTCACGTGTGAAAGTTGAACCATTCTGAAGCAAATGCTTTGTTGAAGTTAAAATCCAGATCATTTTAGACTACAGAAACTAATCTTCCGTCATTAGATCGGATTTAAATAATTATCAGGTGTTATTCTGACATGTGGTGGTTCAACCATAGATTGAAGTCTGACTTACCTGATGGCATTATAGTTGGTGAAATGCTACTGACGATACTACTAATTTAAGTTAATAATTGTTTTTATTTTTGGGCAAATCCAGCACTGTGTCACATATTTGTGCTTAATTCATTGTCAGTCTGTGCATTCTTAAGGCATCTGTAACCATCAGCTTGGTTTTACTTACCTGAAACATTCTGAATGTTTTGTGTTAAATGACGCCTTTAGCCTTAAAGTTGGTTTTCTTCATTCAGGTGCACCAACTGATTGTGTTCCTACCATGGTGGTATCCTACACTCCATGCTGTTTTTATGTACAGGTCACATGTCTTTAAAAAATATGATGCTGATAACTAAAGGCTGACAAAATGAAAACGTGGTTTGTTTTAAAAAATATGCTCATGTTTTTTTCAGCAGTAGTATGCCAAATTTGTATTGGGCCAATTCGATCTGTTTTAGTCAACGCTGGCTTCAGCCTTACATGAAGAACTATTAAATTATTACAGTACCTGCTGTATATCTGATATTTCACTTTTTGTTTGTTTGTTATTGTTATTCTTCAGACAAGGGGAATATTGTTTGTCTGTTTCCATAAGGTGCCAGAATTTATCCCCAACGGACCACATGTTCACCCTGGAGATTAGAACTGTTCAGAAATGAATTAAATGATATTGGTGTTGGTAGTTTTTATGCATCATTAGGCCCAGAGGTGGCACAAAGTGCCAAATGTCAGTACTCAAGTAAAAGTGCAATTTAACCACCTAAAAAGTACTCCACTACAAGTACAAGTACAAGTACTACTTCCAGTTCTTTATTTGAGTTGATGAATAAGTGCACTTTATTTACTTAATGTACTTTAAGTACAAAAGTGCAAGTACTCCATTAAAAGTCTTTAAAACACCGTTGATAACGTGAATGTGCAGATGCAGTCCCCAGATCTTTTCCCCATGCGCTTCACATTTGAGGTTTCTGCACTTATCTCATCTTTAAACCTCCTTTAACAACGAGCGTTTCATCGTGGTACCATCGTCTCCGAACCAATCAGGCTCCAGTGGCGCAATCGGTTAGCGCGCGGTACTTATAAGACAGTAACCTGCAGAGTGATGCCGAGGTTGTGAGTTCGAGCCTCACCTGGAGCAGCTTTTGGGGTGACTGTGGGTCGCCTCGTTTTCCTCTCCATAAGGGGAAAATGGTAATGTATCATGTTAATAAAGTATCTTCTGTTATGATGTTGTTCAGTTTAATTCATGTACGGATTCTTGGAGGAAACCACTTCAACAACCTGAGAGGTAATTTTAAGAGTACAAACACGTGACTACATGTAATTGTACTGTAAAAAATAAAAGTACAGTGCTTAATTAAATAGCCTGAATTCATTCACACTATTGATCACAAAAGTAACCTTTCTCGGCTGTTTTGGAGGTTTTTGGTCATATTTAGTGCGCACTATGACATTTTACATGAAACATGAAAAAGACAAATGTTCTCAGATACAGATTTAAATCTAAGTTTGCATGTTGCTGTTACCACGTCACGTACACATCGCTAAGGATTATGGGTACTTTCCCGAGCAAAGTCTAGTGAAGTCTGCACCTCTTTGCAGCTCTGCTCTGCATCCTTTACGAACTCTGGAGGACCACAGAAAATCCGGTTCAAGGGGTCCCTTGGTGGACTTTGTGAAGTACAGATCTGCAGCCTTTGCGACTCATCGACGTCCCGTTACGTCCGCGAGTTTCCCGAGTGCGGTGAATTCCGGACATTTGGATTCAGCCAAACTTCGGGTTTCACTTTTGCAGCCATGCCAGTGTGGTTTGTGGTAGCGAAACCAAGCCTTAACGCCACACGTCGTCTTGGTTTGACCACTTGGAAATATACCAGACGCTCCGCGTTTGTCTGAGTGCCGAGGTAATCTGTTTTATCGAGCGGAAATGTGCCTTTCTAATCAAGTTAGCGCAGCTAGCTACGAGCTAAAGTTAGCTAACATGAAGGCAGTCTGTGGTCGTCCTTTCACGCAGCACCTTACTACAACTGTAGCACCAATGTCTCACTAAATGGACCTCTAGGTGTTTACTTATTATTTATTATAAGTTCAGTGTTTCTGTAAAAACAAATGCATTTGCCAATAATCAATAACCTTAAGAACATAGAGTAACAAGCTAACAGGAGGCATGCTTCCTCTTTTCTATTCAAATCTTTGTTAGCTGTTTGCTGCACTTCACTGTCAAAGCAGCTATGGTAAAAATACTGTATAATATAATAAACAACTGTATTTGCTCGTGTGATTTCCTTACTAATACTATTTTAACTAAAGCAGGAGAGAAGCTTGATGAAAGAGGATGGATGGAGTCAGCTGGAGCACCACAACGACCCCGGAGTCGTTCAGCCGCTCCAAGACGTCGTCAGACACTCTGTCCAGGCTTGCCAGCTTCATTGCGAGGGCTGAGACCAAACTCCAGGCAAGAAACCCCAGAGAGGAATCATCCCTTCTGTCCACATATGTTTGTCAAGAATGTGGTAAAGGCTTTCCTTATTCAACAGATTTGATGCACCACCAGGAACTAAAACACACTCTACCCAAGCCTCACCGGTGTCCTTCTTGCGGGCAGGAGTTTATCCTGAGGTCATCCTTACTGCTACATAAGTGTGATCAGGAGTCCTCCACATGCGAGCTTTGTCATGGAGAGTTACGGCTTGGCTCTCCATGCCCTGCATGTACGACCCGCGCTTCAGATCCTGGCAGGCTGCAGGACAAGTCACTCCACCGCCAGCCGCACCTTCTGGACAGTAGCCCTTACGCATGTGCCCCATGTGGGAGAGGGTTCAGCCAGAAGCAGGCTCTGCTGCATCATCAGCAGGCTGGTTGTAGTGAACCACCATCTTCATCAGATGTGGTTGATGCCAGTAGCCTTCTTGATGATTCTCCTCCGGTTTCTGAGGGAGACTCAACCCGTTCTGACTCTTCTGACACTCCGGGACCTAGCAGCAGAGGTGTAAATATGTGCCAGTTATGTTCTAGGAGCTTCCGTACACAGGCTGGCCTGCAGCGCCATAAACAGACCAACCATCCACAGGAGCGCCTCATAGCTACACAGGGACAAAAGAGCAAAGGGGAATGTACTGGTGAAGAAACAAGGAGAGGAGGAAATATAAAAATGAATGGAGATGCAAATAAAAGGCCAAAATCCAAACGAAAGTTTCTGAGCTGTCGCTCGTGCGACATGATTTTCAGGAGCACATCTAAGCTCTACCTGCACAGAACAGAGAAGCATACTAGAGAGAAAAATGCTAGGAGAGAAACAAGGCCAGTCATCACCAAGCGCAGGAAAACAGGCACATATCCATGTCAGGTCTGTGGCAAAGTCTTCTTCCATCATTTGTCACTTCGAGCACATTACAGACAGCACACTGCGTCAAGTTTCACCACAATCAAAAACAAAAGCCATTTGGTGGGATGTATAACCAAAGACTCCAAGTTGTCAGAGCATAGTCCAAATAAAGTTAAGAGCAGCCTAGCGGACAATAAGACTGTTAGAGCTGGTCCAGGGAGGCCAAGGAAAGTGGCCCGATTAGGAACTAAGGGCAGTCGTCCAGAGATGTGCAGAAAAGTGCCTGAAGTGAAGCACATAGAAGTGGAAGATGACGAAGAGGAGGAAAAAGAGTTCCCATGCCCTTCTTGTGTTGAAGTTTTCTCTCTCCAGTCACAGCTGAGGGAGCATGTGGAGCTCCACCAGTCCTCCGTGAAGCGGAGACAGTGCAGTGTGTGCACAAGTGAGATGGACACATGTAAATGGCCCGGTTCAAAGAGGCAGAGGCTGTACCACTGTGTGCCCTGCCAGCAGGGCTTCACAGCACTGGACTCTTTCCTAGAACACTGTCAGGAGCACCTGCGAGTCAGGGTGGAGGAGGACAGCATCGCAGAGGCCAGCAAAGCCTGAGATGCAGTTTGAATGTCATCTGCCTTTTTGCCTTGAAGGTTTAGATAGTGAAGGGTGGTGATTCAATTAAATTCTTGTTGATTATCCAGTTCACTGATCAAGCATTCAGAAAAACTGTTGTTCATACCAACATTACAAGAGTTAAAGAGAATGAGTTGCTGAAGGACGACATTGGATTTTTTGCATGTTTCATTTTCCCTTTTATTATAAACCACATACACTTTACTGCAAACCGTTTCTAAAGCGTAGCACACAGTAAATATTTTCAGATTCTATACCACCACTCTTTTCCCAGGCAATATGTGAATGATGATAGGCGAGGTCCACAGCAGTGACTAGTCAGTTAGTTGCTTATATTGATTTCTTACTTTATTAACTATCACACTTTTAAACACAAGTTTAACAAAACATGCAAAAACCAGTTTGCTTCTTTAATAGAGTTACTAACTAACTACTCTTCTTATATTATTACTAACACGTCACTGTTTGATACAGATCAGGGCCATGTTTTCAAAAAACATTTAAAGCTTTCATTTAAGTTCTTAGCTCACAGACCTGTGATGGAACTGAGGTATTTTTGGGGGGAAAACAAGGCCACTTGCACAATCATGCTACACTCTAACCAAAGCACCGCCTGTTATCTTGTTTGCTAGAGTTTGTTTTAACAACATTTGGGACTTTTCAGCAAAGTAGCCTTAGTCTGTCCCTCTTGGGGTTTGTTTGTCTTCACTGAGCCTAACATCGGTCATCCCAGATAACCAGTGGCACAAAGCTGCTTATCAGATGTGTCTGTTTTGCTGCTATGAGGGAGTTCATGTTAAAGTGCCAGAGTTGTTCAGAATTGTGTCAGAATCATGAATTAAAATAATTTAAGATTAAATTATTCTTGAATTAAAATTATTGACTTACCTGTGAGTAGGTATTGCTAGCACAGCTTTATGCTGTTGCCAGCTTTTGAGCTGATCCTCTGAAGTTAAATCGTTAACCATGCAGCAAAGGTTCCTGATCTCATCTACCTACAACCGAGTCCACGTCCCGGTACCAGAAAGCCTGAGTTAAGCCCAGTGACAACCTGCCAGATGACCCACTAATCTTGCTTTGTTGTACCTGTCCCTGGAGTTCTCCACCTCATAAGGTGACTTATATTTCTGCTCTGTTTTCCTCTTTTTGTCTTAAAGTTTTGGCAATCATCAGCCACAGATTTGTGGGAACTCAGGTGTGTCACTTGTCACTGTCGTGTGTTGGATCTGGGTGGTTCCATTGCATTTGCAGCGCTGTTTAGTATCGCCATGATCAGAGTGAAATCACAGACACATCTCGAACATTTTAATGTGCTATTTTGAGATTCCAATGCCTGTTATTAAACCCTGTTCTTAGCCTGGCTTTAACTCTCGTGGTGTTAACTAGCTATGCAAACAGACTATTGGCAGCCTTTCCTTCTGTCTGCTTGATAAGTGCTCTTTGGTGAATGAACAATGAAAAATGAATCAATGCGAGTGTGTGTTGTTGTTTTTTTTCCAGCTACTGTTTAAAAAGAGCTACTGTGAAAATGTAGAAAGTGATTTAATAGGTTTTGAATCTTCCACTTTTTGTAAATTAGTTTATCGCTCTTTATAGATGCCTAATTATTAATTAAAACTTACCAGTCATCAAAGGATATTGATTGTGTTTTGCTACTTGTATTTGCTTTTTCTAGGATGTTAACAATCTGCACATCTTACTACAGGCTCTACAGACAACATGACATCAAAGCTGAATCTAGTAATAGTGAATAGTAAAGATAAATACAGCAAGTCTTGTTGCAGGATGAATCTTCATTTCTGTTAAACATGTCGACAGCTAAGAAATTATACAAATTATCTATAAAGACGCTTTTTTTACTTTATCTCCCCTTGTTTTATGCTTAGAGAGTATTTAAAATATTCTCACTGGTATAAAATAATTAATTACAATAACAAGTAAAAGTACTGTACTTCTACTATAGGTACTTTAAATACAATTTAATGTTAATATTTTGCTATTCTGATTAAATAGACTTGACTCCATGTTATCAACAGCACCAAGGTCAGCGTTGTGAAAAATATTTCATTTTGAAGAACTGTTTCTGCAGAAACACGACATAAAACAACCAAGGAAAACTACCACAATAAAATGAAACATGACCACAAAGACACACAGAATGACAATGAAGAGCTGCAAAACAACCACAGAGATACATAAAATGTCCAACATCAGATGCAATACGTGTATTAAGACGCATACTTGTCTTCATGAGATACCAAAGATATAAATCAAGCCCAAAGAAACATAAAACACATGATCAGCACAAAGTGGTGCAGGTGTCATCAGAGACGCACAGAATGACCATACAGAGATAAAAAACAAACACAGGTTTGCTCTGTGCTTAGCAGCCTTTCACGTCTTGTCCAGTCAGTCCGTGCTCTGTCTCCTCCTGGCCTGTTGGCGGCGCTGTGCGGAAGATCACTAAAGCGACCCCGACGGAAATTCGTCGGCTAACTTCCGGTTATTCGATGCACGCTTTCCTTCCGCGGTTCTGTGAAACGAACATCATACGAGTAGTTAGCATCTCATAGAAAACAAAGACAAAAATGAGCAAAGCACATCCACCTGAGCTGAAGAAGTAAGTTGATGTTTAAACGAAACACGTCCTAAGCGTGTAAGTGAGCGTAATTTGTGTTTTGAATCGAACTCGCGCCTCTGCATTGTTTGCAATGGAAACATGCTAACATTAGTTAGCATGTCTCACATATAGATCTGTTTAGCGTAAGTTAAAGTTTTCTTTTTCTTTTTCAGGTTTATGGACAAGAAGCTTTCATGTGAGTATAGCTTAAAGTTTATGTTCAAACCCATATCGAATTATGTTAACTGTTTGCAGTTGTTTTAAATGAAACCGGAACCTGTAAAGTGTTTTACATACTGAATGAGTATGTGTACTCAAAATGCACTTTTATTACCACATCTCTGTGACTGAGGGTCCTACATCCTAAGGTTCACCCCACAGCCCCATGACAAATCTTGTTTTGAGAGATTTTAACCTGAACAATTGTTCAGAGTAAGCAGCCAGTTGAATTCTTTGTGGAGACTGGGAGAAAATATGATAAATGCCAGCAAGATTTTCCCCTATTCTTTTATATATTCCGTGCATTGGTAAGTGCATATATAGTTTTGTTTGAGATATTAAAGTGATTGTGACAGTGAATTCACTGGTCTAAATGTAATTATATAATAATAAAAAAACTATAATGTATATTGTGTCTGGACAGTGACATGTGAACAATACCAGAAATGGTCAGATACTGACTTGTAACAATGTGTGTTTCTCTCTCCAATGTAAGGAGAAAAAAATAAGGACGAGACAATAGTTCCACCTTGCAAAATGTGCACCCAACAGTCACAATTAGAGCCATGCCATTTTTAAAATTTTGTCTTTTAGTGAAATTAAATGGAGGCCGACACGTGCAGGGCATCCTACGAGGCTTTGACCCCTTCATGAACCTGGTGGTTGATGACTGTCTGGAAATGGGCCCCGGAGGACAGCAAAACACCATTGGCATGGTGGTCAGTACCTTTTTCCTTGCTATTCCTCAATGAGCTCTGGAACTGGTCAACATAATACACAGATTTACTTTACTTTAGTTCATTTGGCAGACGCTTTTATCCAAAGCGACTTTCAAGTAGACACAAGCAATTGCAATTTGGGTTCTGTAACTATGAGTTACTTCCAACTAAGAACCCTGATAAGATAAACTTGTCAAGAAGATTTGCTCCAGTACTATTGAACCTGTTGCTTGACTTCTCTCATTTCTATTCTGGAAAAATGTATGTACAGAAAATTGAAGTAGCAGCTTCTTATATTTAGCTGGAGCTTATTGTTACGAACAGGCAAAGTACTCAGTTTAACATTACTGTGCTACTGCAAGTGGATGATTTTTGGAAACCTAGCAACTTATCTCTCAAACCCAACATCATATTATAGCAACAGTTTGATCTTATAAACTTTCTAACCAGAATAGTTATTTTTAACAAAAGATCAGATTAAGTAACGTAACATCTGTTATTTTCTAAATTTAAATATCAAGTTAAAAGCTATATTGGCATTTGCAGATGTCATATCAACTTAAACTTGTGAAAAGGCCTGTTCTTGTCAATCGAGTCTGTCTAGAAATGTAAAAAGACTTGAGTAAGTTGCCATTAGGATAACGTTAAACTCTGCGTGCTGCAGCACTATATATCATTTTAACTCTGCTTGGTCTCATTTCTCATAGGTCATCAGGGGAAACAGCATAATCATGCTGGAGGCCTTGGAGAGAGTATGAGGAGAGGATGGAGCGGCTGCGGGTGGAGAAGAGAGGATCCACATTCTGTCATCCCATTTAGTTGTTTGAAAGAGGCAAAGCAATTGTTTGTCTTTAACATGTAAGATGTCGATTTAATTTCCATGGACAGGTGTTTTTGTTGGAACGCTTTTTGGATTGTGTGCTCTTGTGAATAAACATTTTTCTTTATAATTTGTGTTTGTGTGTTCAGTATATGATGTATAGTGTGTTACAACCATACCACAGGGTTTTGCCTGAAAATGTAGAGAAGTTATTTCTTGTAATGTGTAATTATTTCATGACTGTGTTTTGATGAGTAGGAATACCACTTGGTTGGATGGGAGTGTACTGCAGCGTGAAGTGTGCAGTGTTTTTCTACTTGAAACTCCAAAGCGATTACTCTTAAGAGCTTGAGGCTGATTTTGACTTGAATCGTTTTTGTCCAGCCATTATAACAAAGCATTGGAGTGGGTAAGATAACGTGCCTTTACCCTGACTGAAGATTTTGAGCTGTTTAAGCAGTATAAGAGAGACTTTTGGAAGGACAGATTCACAACTGGAACCTGTCAGGTGCCTGTATGAACACTGAAAAGGGTTTGTTTGTGCCAACTGTCTCTTCATGCTCAATGAAAGTGATAATCTAAAATGGGTTTTAAAGCTAATATGATTTTTCCAAAGTTAAATAATTTTAATGAAAGGACCCATAACCAAAAAAGGAGTTTTGTACTAAAAAAGGCTGCAGTGTTAACGTGACTGATGTTTTAGTGTTCATCTAGGCATCTAATTACTGTTTAAATGCAGACTTAAAGAAATATCAACCTGCCCTTAAATGTCATGAAGACAAATTGACATCCTCACCTTTGCTCCAGTGCAGCTGGGGCAGGAACAACAGGGGGCGCTCTCTCGACGACGCACTTCCCCTTCAAGACTTTTATTTTGAAAGCCCATTGGCGTCATCGCGTTCACGTTTCCTTACGTTTTGTGTCGTAGCCGTTTGACAGTATGTGGAAAGTAGCAATGTCGGAGGAGGTTGGGAAGGCGCTACGGGCGGTAATAGAGCGGGTGAACCAGGCGGCGGCACGGCGGCCCAAGGTAACTGCAGCCCGGGGAGGCTCCGCGCAGGAGCACCGCTGCCGGCGCTCCGCACTCGGGCTCCTTAAAAGCGGCGCTGCGGCAGCACGACTCGTTATGTAAGGCTGCCAAACACCTCGACCTTTGGATGGGTGACAGGCGGGCTTGTGGCAGCGCTTCCATAACACCATGCATGGCCTGTTAGTGGCATCATGACATGCGTGGGAGCTGGCTGATGGTCCTTGCGTGAATCTGCATGCACGCTGACGCAGACCACGCGTGTGAGCTACTCTGGGCTTTGATTTTGAGGTTGGGTTCGACGTCAGCCTTACGTTTCTGATCAGCCTCTCCTCACACTACAGCTCTGTCAACAAGTGAAGATGTCACCATCATGAAAACTAGCATCAAGGTTGATATCTAGGTCAAAGCATGGAGGGGTTCACGGCATCTTTCCTGTTTCATTCAGATTCCCCTTAGTGGCATGTGCTGTTGACCTCATCAGAAGAGATGAGTGGATGATGTGTAGCAGCATCTGAACACGGCCCCAGCCTGAAGCAGTCAGTGTCGTTGTTGTCTTGCAGGATCCTGACGGGGCTGACTCACCAGAAGACCTCAGCTGACACACACTGGGCTCTTCTACTGATACATTCGCTGATGCAGATGAAAAATTAGCCTGTTTTGTCCTTCCTCAGACACTGCCAGCTGTGCCGCCCCGCCTTGTAGCTGTCAGCAAGACGAAACCTCCAGAGATGGTCGTGGAGGCCTACAGACAAGGGCAGCGTAACTTTGGAGAGAACTATGTGAGTATGAGACGCTGCTGGTCTGCATGAATATACAGCTCTGAGAGTCATGAGGCTGATGGTGTCTTTTCTTTCCCATCAGGTTAATGAACTTGTGGACAAAGCTTCAGATCCTCTGGTGAGTTTACAGGTTTTGTAAGGTAGCATTCATTTTCCCACCCTAGTGAATTCATGGAATATTTCATGGTTTCTTTTTCCCACCTCACAGATTTTAGAATCATGTCCAGAAATCAAGTGGCACTTCATTGGTCACCTACAGAAGAATAATGTCAACAAACTGTTGGGTGAGTGAATGTCAGCTCACCTGCAGAAGCTGCATGAATCCAACGTTTTTGAGTCCCGCTTATCCTTTTCCAGGTGTGCCCAATCTCTTCCTCGTGGAGACCATCGACTCTGTGAAGCTGGCTGACAGAGTCAACAGCTCGTGGCAGCGCCTCAGAGGAGCCAGCGCGCAGAGATTAAAGGTCATGGTGCAGATCAACACCAGCGCAGAACAGAGTTAGTGTGGATTTCTCATTTAGTAACCACGTTGTGCATGAACAGAGTCAGCTGTGCACTAAGCGTAAGTAACACGTTTGTCCCAGGTAAACACGGCCTGCCGCCAGAGGAGACGGTGAACACAGTCAAACACATTTTGTCCCAGTGCTCCGCGCTGCACTTCTCAGGACTCATGACCATCGGCCACCACGGCTACGATCTCACTCTGGGCCCCAACCCTGACTTTCAGGTACCAAACACCCCAGTGACAAAAAGGCTGTTTTTACAGGAGTGTTTTTAGAATTAGGTTGATATTGTATTTATCTCTTGTGTTTTTTTGTGGCAAACTGTAAAATGAATATGCAACATTAAAATGAACTAAAACAGCAAAGTTAGAGAATATTAAAAAAGACATCTTACCAGTACCTTTCTGTTGTAACGAAAACATGTGCCATAAATCTGCTTTTAGGTAAAAACAAATCCGACAGATATGTGTTCTTTCAGAAAAGGTCTATCAGCACTGATTGTTCTTATGTATAACAGTTCAATACACTGTATCTGAACTGGTGCGGATGAAGTCAGATGAGGCTTTGGGTCTTTCTTTCTGTTTGTGCCAACAAAATGCAAAATGCAACAAATATCCCTGAAGACTTTGTGTCATTGTGAAATTTGTAACGTCTCTGTGCCATATAGTACAGAAAAATAATCATTGTCCAAAAGTTTACATAAAAAAAATTAATATGAAGTTATTTGCTTTCTCAATAGAAAAATCATTATAAAAGAAACAGTGTCACGTTTAGTTTGTCCAACAGAGGGAAATCTAACAAATCTATTTATGATTCATGTCAAAAAATCTTCATATATCTATATCCGGCAGTGTTGACAGGGCTATGTTCTCAACGTGTCCCTCCTGTAGATGCTGCTGAGTCAGAGGCAAGAGGTGTGTGACAGTCTGAAGCTGCCTCTGGAGGACGTGGAGCTCAGTATGGGTATGTCCGCAGATTTTGAACACGCGGTGAGTATCACTCCTTATCTACATTTACACACAATTATTGAAGTAAACGTCAGCAGCTTAGACTTCTATATGGAAATATGTTGTGTACCTTGTCTACTGATTATTTATTCAGTGGTTTGAAATGAAACTACAGTTCTACGAGTTTTCTAATGTGCTGCTAAACTGCATTTTTCTCCCATGTGCATCCTTTCGATTTTTTTTGAAGATTGAGGTGGGCTCCACCAACGTGCGAGTAGGTAGCATCATATTCGGCAACAGGGAGTATCCCAACAGTGCGGCAAACACCCCAAATCCCAGTCCAGCTCCCAGTCCAGCTCCCAGTCCAGAGAAAACATCCAAGGTGGTGTCAGAAGAAGCTGCCAAGAAGATGCACCACCTCACTGTGTCTTAAGAAGAGCTCGTACTTCTCTGAAATACCTTTAAAACGAAAGCACTCTTCACATGCAAACTGAACAGCGTGTCCACGGAGCCACGTGGAGATAGGATTGCAAAATTCTTGCATAATTTTAAAGTGTATTTGCCTATTCCTCTTCACTTTTTGTGCCCTTCTTGCTCTTTTAAGCATTAAAAAGTGGCATTCGGTACAGAACCGGTAGTTGAACCTTTTTTAAAAGTAGTGTGTTACTAACCTGCTGTGCTCTGACTTCCTCTTCATGGAAATCTCTCCAACAAGATTACTGAAAACATAACGACTAATAGAAATCTGTTGGAGTTATGAGCGCGTGAGGATTTATTTGGATTCGTTGTGCTGGTGTGATATTTTCTACGTTTCCGACTCAACATGTGACAGTGCTGAAATGTGCTTGACACGTTTTGTTGCACAGATGAGACAGAGACTTGATTTAATAAATCATTTATCCCTTTATAATGACACTTAGTATTGTTTGTTTCATATTGTTTCGTACGGTGTCAAATCTCTATTCTTGATATTAACACGTGCAAGACTAAACCTGAAGAGCGTGTTCTGTTCTTGTTTGACAGTGTTATGTCCGTGCTATGATGTGGTGCGTGTTGGACACGAGAGAGCGTGAACCTATGCAAAGCAGTGATCTTGTTCCAATGTGTGTTTTCAATTTTTACACTGCAGCAATGACAGTGTCACAGTGGATGTCGAGGTCAGCGTGTTTTTATTTGTCTCCCACTAAAAGTGCATTCATTGTTAGTGATAAAAAGATCAGTCAACTTGTGATTGGATATGCTGCCAGTGACATCAGCAGTGTTTGGTTTGGAGTCTGGCTCTACGGGAAGCCAATGCCAAGCAATAAATTTTACTGTTGAAATATTTGCCATTTGCTGTGTATTTCTTGTAGAAGTGGCACGAATAACATCAGAAACAAGACAGCCGTCTGGCCAAAGTTGCTTTATTAAGCACAAAGACTGGACCACAGTAAAAATGTGAATAGCTCACGTGTGTTAAAGAATTTACTTGCAAATTATGTTGCATGAAGAAATTTGACCCAAATCTAAACTTTGCATGTAGAAAACCTAAAGGTGTCACAATCGGAACCCTAATGGTTTGTAACAATATGTTTTTCATTAAGAGTCTGAATGAATGAGGTATTAAAATGCTGGCCACATGTTGTAAAAGAAAAAATCACAATGACTGCTGCTCAATAAATAAGATGGTGGAACGAGACCTGAAGATCATATAGTGCATGTGAAAGGCATTAGAAAACGAACCGTAAGTTACATCAGCTATTTACAGCAGAATTCTGTGTGACACACTGTCTACTGTACAGACCTAGTTCAGGAAACTGGACTTCAGCTAAAAACAGCTATATACAGCTGGTAGAAGGATGGTGGATACCCCTTTTTGACCTTACCATACTAAAAGAACAAGTATCTTATCTAATAAATGGTTTATAACATACTATAATGTAGTTGCAATCAGATACAAGTGTAATAAATAAAACAGATTATCAGTGTATTTGTAACTGGTCCATAAACGATGACCGGCAGCAACAGCTGCACTCATACGAGTATAAAGTGAGGTTTGAATATTATGTATTATACTGATGTATGTTTCTTCACCTGAGCTCAGGATAAAAAAACAGAATGTGAACTCAGTTCTCTGAGAGTTCTGAACTATTTAAGATGTTATTACTGATTCATAAACTGATTATTCACCAGTAGCAAATGCTTCATAGGTGGCTGTAATTATTCACAAACACACCAACACACACAACTATATTACAGAGGGTTAGAAATCATTTACTGCGTTAATGCATGTGTGTTTGAGTGGTGGTGTTATGAAGTGAACACATAAGGAACCGAGGCCAGTGTAACAGTTGCATAAGTTTGACAACTTGTGGAAAACAGCTGAAAACTGTCTGGTAAGAAGATGCACAACCTGATGCAACATGAGCAATGACAAAAGAAAAATGGCACACATCCAGTCAGGTCTTAATGAACTACTCGTCGTTATGTAACTATTGCTTAGGTCACTACTGCATGACCACCAAAAACGAGGGTTATCTAGTATAGTCCAGACTCTAAAAACAAACTAAAACATTTACAGGACAAAAACACATACACCAGGATTGAAAACTGCTTCTGTGATTTTGTTTGTACCATTTAGAACTGATAAAGACTGTGTGTCTCCTCCTGGGTGCTTCGGTGCCGTGGGTGCCCGTCTCTATGTTCTGTTCCGTTCCCGTCGAGACTGTCTACTCCTGTTTGTTTTGTTACACCAGTTTCTTTGCCTCGAAGAAGCTTTTCAGATGCTTCATCTGCCAAATTCCCGTGACGATGAGGATGAGCGTCTGAGCGATGGACCACCATAGGACGCGCTGGTTGGTGCTCTCGCTCGTCATGCGGAAGCGCTCCTCGCGATACTGTAGAAGACAGCGCAGAGTAAAGTCGGTAGACCGATCAGTAGCTGTACTTAATAAACTAGGTAAATCTGTCACCTCAACATGACTTGGTGTCTTTTACTTACCCTCTGGTAGTTCTGCTCCTTCTGAATCTGTTCCACTTGGTCCAGAAGCTGTCGGACTCGCAGCTGCAGCTCAGTGAGTTTGTCTTTAGCTGCAATTTCGGGGTAGTTGTTGGTATGTTCTCCAACCTGAATATCTAGATGCACTCTCTGCAACATTGGGAAACAAACAGATCAGTTTAACAAAGGCCTGAGAAAAGCACAGCTCAGTGTGAAAATCCTGTCATGAATCAGCCTAACAAACAGGATGGAGGAGCTTCATGAAGCCAGCTCTGAGTCAGTGGGATCAGACTAAGCTATGTATCCAATCTAACTGGGGGGAGATTCATTGTGCTGCAAATAATTCAAAACACTTCTTTCAGAGGAAAGAAATGGAAGGTTTAGGACTGACTGAGGAGACTGAAGAGAGAAACTCCTTAAATTGAATTGTAGGAGTGTGACTATGACAAAGTCTGATATAATCAGCAAACCGTAAACACGTTAAGAGAGCTTCAGATATTTCCAGCACGAAGGAAACGCTTCTTCAAAACCATTACCTGCAACAGCTAAACATTTCCGATACCTTTCAGTCGGTTTGTGAGGGTGTGAGCAACAGTGTATGTGAAAGCATGTCACGTGACAAGTCAGGGTTAGGGGTAGGGGTCATGTATGACTGTCAGACACAAGATCTTTTTGTTACTGTAAGCATTATGCCAGGTAAACATGGACATACGTGGCAGTTTAGGACAACAGTGGTGTTCACAGTATACAGTAAGTTTGATTCATGAATGTATAAAACATATTTTAAAAACAGCTATTCCTATTAGTGCATTAAGTTTCATGACATCATTCCCAGCATAATCCTGCCTACTTCCAACCTGAGGAAAGAAGCAGACCACCAGAACAACCAGAAACACCAGTGCGGGCGTGTAGGAATGTTAAAGACATTCTACTAGCAACTGAGCCATGTTCACAGCTAAACAGTAAAGAGAAAACTTTAGGAAGACACTTAGTGTGGAGAGATGACTTTACTTATCTAAACCTGCTTATCACACGCAGAAAACACTGAAAATAAGTCTGATTTATGTTTCTTTTCTACATTCAGAATGAAAAGAACTGGCCAACTGTTCATACCAGCTTTCCTCCGGCAAACAAAGCCATCTTGGTGGAGTTGGAGTGCAGACAGATCTGATGTTCTCCAGGAGTGTGGGAGGTGAAAGTGAACCGTCCCTCTGACCCATATTGACGAGAAAGGATGATCTTGGAGAGATGCAAAAGTAAAATTGTTAAAGTCTATTTACATGTGTGCAAGAGTGCTTCATATTACTGCCCACACTCTTCTTACTTTTGTATCTGGATCCTTGATCTCAACGTGCATCCCAAGCCCCGGGGTGGATGGGAGGAAGGAACTGCTCTGTTTGTCCCACAGCTGAGTTCTGTACTTTCCTGTCAGACACACAACAGAGACACCACTTCATCTAGTAATCAATCATAGGATAGCAATAAAAACAGATAAGATGGGAAACGTAGGAGAAGTACATATAACACAATTAAACATACACTGTAAAAACATTTTCATCTTATCTTTCGTATTCATGCAGTGTAGTGAAAAATGGTGGACATACAGCACTCCTCTGACTCAGTCTGCATGAAGCTTCTTAAATTCAGCTCAACAGCTTAACTCTGTTTCAAAATATAGCTCGGCGGGTAAATTTGCAATGCAGCTACAAGTCTGAAGCTACTGTAGCACATAAACATATTTTATCCATTAGTGAAAACTAACAAGTTAACTGTAAACTGTCTTAAAAACCTGCAACAACCAGTTGTCCAAACACAGAATTGTGAAAAGGGAAATGCTAAAAGCTAAAATAGTCTATTTAGAGTAGCTTTACCAGTTTGACAGCAGTGAGAGCGAACAAAACATGCAGACCATAAAACCAAAACTAAGTTCAGTAGCGCTTCAGGAAAGATGGCATATTTATAGAATTCATTAATCCAAAATTATGAATTAAGCAACGTGTACAAAGTAATTTTAATTATTATTTTTAAACATCTCTCTTTGTGCTGTGTTCATTCATAAAAAAATATCATTACACAACTTTTCCATCAACAGTTGAATATGAACATTACAGTATCTTGCAAAGCATCAGGCAGACTGCACTTTAGAATCAGAAATGGAATAAGACACACTTCTTCAATGGAAATCAGTAAAAATGGAACAGTTTGCAAATCACAAGCACGTGTTGCTAAGAGCTGCAATATGATTTGACCTCAGATATATTCTCCATAATGGAGATGACCATGTTTTTAAACTGCTAGCACCATCATACCAGGAACTCTATGCGGCCTTTCAGCATTTTCTGTTGATCCCCCGCAAACCTTTACATATTTATGATGGAAAGACAGAAACATAATGGTAGAATCTATGTTTATCTGCATTCTGCAGGCTGCTGGCAGAGCGGATGCGCAGTGTGGGCGGTGCAAATATTGATCTGAGTGATGAAAAGTTTCAAACTTATGTTACCAATCGTTACCGTCACACATGCTCTCTGCAAAATATCATTTCCATCGCCTTCAGTTTCAGGTGGAAAATGCTGCTAGTTTCCTGTGAGCGTTTTAAAGCACCTCCGCCAGCAAGCAAACAGCTGGCGTGAGGGAAAGCTCAGTAAATGATCGAATTCATGCTTATTTTATTGCACTTTTTATTACTAAGTTTTAAAACACGATGGCATCAATGAGCAACTTCATGTCTGAGTCTTGTGGCACGGATTGGAAAGATTATTGCGACTATACAACATGAACTGAACGTACTGCTGAATCACAACCTACGAACACCCACAGAAAACTGCACTGTTTGCCGTTTGAGGCTTGCAACCAGCCTGATCACTACAAACCAAACCACTGTCTGTCATCTTCAGTGTAGCATCTTTGCAGTTGTTAGCGAGTAATGCTAATTAGCTGCGCGCAGCTAACCGCCTCGCAACAGCTTACCAATGACCATGGTCTCGTCTGGAATTTCCTCAATGAAGCACTTTTTCTCCGTCTCTCCTATGTGGAAGTAGAGGGCGTAACTTGGATAAATCCAAGCTAATATAAAAATAATTTCAGCAGCAGGGGTAGAGAGCATCATGTAGCCTCTTTCACTTTGCGCACATCAGCAGCGGAAGCTCCGATGCTGCGGCCAGCTGACGTCTTCTTCCACTGCGGAAGTAAGGAGGGGATTTCCTGTAAGGGGGGAATAATTTGTCCTGAGTTCAGCCTCTCAGGCAACTGTCACTCACAGCCTCCACTGCATCTGCATCTCACAACACGACAAATAAAGACCAAACAAATATATCTACAAAGAGGTGTTTGGCTGTACTAAAGGAAAATTAAACATAGTAGAGTAAGAGTACGTACTATGTGCAAGAGTTAGGTTCAGACAAAGAATAGTGAGAGAGAGGCAACAATGACAATACAATGATGGGTGACGAATAGTTTTTGGGTTATGTGAGTTTGCTGGGAGCAGTGATGTAGGGTGTCAAACGACGGGCGGAGCACCCCCAGGAATGTGAAGGTGTCCTTGGGGGGTAGGAGGTGTGAGCTGGCCTTCCTAACAAGTTTATCCACTCTTTTTGTATGTGCTGTTGTGAAGCCACTGTCCCAGCAGACCACCAGTTCATTGGTTTTAATTGTATTGAGCTGGTGGCCTTTCTGCTGACAGAGGAAAGTCCAGAATCAGACCCTTGCCTGCACCCTCTTCTCCATCAGTGGAACAAGCCATAGCAAACAAGCAAATTCCTTTTTTATTGCATAGAAAATTTGAAGAAACATAACAGAAGCATAGTTTTAAAGTGACATTTTTAGTCTACTATTTAAATAATTCTGTAATTAATAAAAGAAAGCTAATAAGACATATGCCAAAGAAATTGGCATATACTGTATTGTTTAATGTAATTTTTTCATAAAGATTTAACAAAATACCCTAACAAATCACTGATCAATATAAACACATCAGTTTATATTATTTATATATTAACTTAAGAAGGAAGCTGTGGTGATGGCGGCTGCTTTTGGTTCTGGGTGTTCTAAATCTGAATGAAATTAGAACAAATAAAACTGAGTCTTTATTTATACCCAAGATTTAAGATTTATGTGGATGAACAACACAGTGTCTGGGTTTTAATTTATGAGTCTGTGTTTACCGCCTAAGAGGAAGTTAAGCCTGAGAGACAAAACACAGGGTGAAACAAATCAACGCGCTTCCTGGGCAAACAAGAGTCGCCTCGGCTTTTTTCTGATAACTTTAACCTCATCTTAAACAAACACCGTATTAAGACAACGACATACTTTGACCAGAAATGTCTTTCGGAACACATACAGCTCGTTGAAGAGGTTCGGTGTTTGTGTCAGTCATCAAGTACCTCAGTTTAAACAGCTACTCGTTTGCTAATTTAACGGAGCTAGCTCATAAGCTAAATCGTTAGCTAGTTAGAGTTAGCCTGTTTTCTAACGTTGGATAAAAACGTCGTAAGTCAGCGTCTGGCTGCCAGTTATTACCAGCAGTGACACTGAAGAGAGGGTAAGACGAGTTTTGTATCTGCAACGTTTAAATTATATCTATTAATATAGTTTATGGCGCGTGTCTTACAGAGGAAACGTGGAAACTGTTATTAAACGGTAACTTAAATTAAACGGGGCTTATTAAATGTGACTTGGTCTTGTCCCATATTTTATACCATATCGATTAAAACTGTCCAGTTGGGGTTTTATTTTTCCCCGTGTTGAAAATGATGTAAAACGACCTCTGTGTGTCAGTCGAGCTCTTTGATTGATGACGTAGTGTTTTTCTTCCCGTTACCGGTACCTGTGCTCACCTGCACGGTGCAGAGGAGCTCCACTCCGCAGGTGAGTCGTCTGACAAAGCCTGTCACCAGGACCGGGACATCAGACGTGAAACGGGTTGAGTTTTGTTGGCGTGGGACTGAACTGAAAGTGAAAGTTAACATCTCAGGCCGCCTAACGGGGCCGAGGCGTGGTGGTCCATGTGTCAGTTTGTGAATGTTAATGCAGGCCCAGTGATGTTCCGCATTAAAAACAGTGTCTGAGACTGTTTTAAAAGGTGTCATGCTTTAATCCAATCCTGGATTCAATCAGAAAGTGTGAGAATTCAGATACACAGGGTGGTCTGATATGTAAAATGAATGATACATATTTGGGAATCTGCATTAATCCCAGGTCAGGAGTCAAACTGAAGCAAATGTCTTGCTGTATCCTCTTCATCCCTTCAATAGAAGCACATGTTCAGATGACACTCAGGTGGTTTTGATGCTTGTTTGAGTCAATCAAATTGGATCTGTTGTTCACCTGTTAAATGTGACTCAAGCTTCCAGCAAAACGGTGCTTAATAACCAGCGGCGTGATTGATGAGAAACATGACATCAGAAGGTGGAAATGTCAGAAGTCAAATGCTTGCTTAGAATAATAAGCAAAGAGGGGCTTTCTCAGCGTCATTGGTGGCTAAGCTGAAGATTTCTAAGGGGACAGTCCAGGGCAGCCTTAACACGCTTTGTAGAAACAAGAAAAGATTTGTTTACTGAAAGACACAAAATCTAGTTCATAACAGATGCAGACTTTAGTAAAATAAGAATCCAGTCCTCCAGTCAGTAGAAGGTAGTCTAGTAGTGATCAGAGTAGAATAAAAGTAGACGTCTCTAATCATTCCAAGCATTTGGCCTCATTTCCCTTTCTGAGAAATGTTTCAGAGAATGCCACTCATCTGAGCACGTGCTTCCGTGGAAGGTTGAAACTCAAGGCCTCCCTTTGTACAAGTGGTCAGTGCTTCCGATCTGATTAAAGATTACGTTTTTATTTACGTGTCATAAGTTCTGTTTCTATCTAAATCCTCAAATTTTCTGATTTCTTTTTTCATTGTCGTCTCATCTTTTTGGAGCCAGCTGAACATAGAAAAAAAACGTGCATGTGTTTGTACAGGGGATGGTTCAGCCCCAACCTGATGGCACAATGCATTGGGACATGTCAGGGGAGGAGAGCGGCGGGGCCCTCAGGGTCCCACCTGAGCTGGCTGCCAATGAAGTGGTGACCAGGTTGCTGGGGGACAACCAGCAACTTAGAGGTAGGACAAATTCTCATAGTTGAAAGAAATAAAAAAAACGTTCTTCATTACATGGCGTGTCTTTGATATTGATGCTAGAGATGCCCGTTGCAGAGTATGGGTAGAATTGGTTATTTCAAAGAAATGCCTTTGATAAGTATAATAAAATAATGAAAATGTACTGTCTGTGCAAAATTAAAGGTGTTAATTGTTTATTAGTAATTATCCAAAGGCTTTCCAATGTATTTCTGATCTATTTATTTTAGTGGTGGGCCGTTATTGGCGTTAACGTGCTGCGTTAACGTGAGACTCTTATCGGGCGATAAAAAAAATATCGCC
>JAUYWH010000025.1:2512167-2540167 GCA_034779795.1 Ctenopoma multispine | reverse complement strand
GTGTGTGTGTGTGTGTGTGTGTGTGTGTGTGTGTGTGTGTGTGTGTGTGTGTGTGTGTGTGTGTGTGTGTGTAGGGAGGAGACCTCTCCAGCCGACTAGATGAGGCAGAGCGAGCACTGGCCCTGAAGCAGGATCTGATTGATAAACTGAAGGAGGAGGTGGAACAACAGAAGGGCTCCCTGGAGACGGTTCCTGTCCTCACTGCACAGGTACAGTCCCAGCTGTCATGTGTTCACACTGCCTCATAAGTGGGGATTAGAAATCACTTCATTCATTCAAATGATTTTGCTTAGTTCAGTTCGGAGATCCTTAGTCAGTGACTTGATAGAAGAGTGGGGAACAAGCCAGGATGGTCCTGATAATTAATAAATCGACCCTCGACTTTACCCTGAAACAAAAAAATACGTAGTAGATAATGAAGAGCTAGGTACAGGGAAAATCCTTTGTCTGTGAATGAATCATTGATGCATCTATGAAAATGAGTAATGACCACTTTCTTTGTGAGTTGTTCCTGATTCCTGACATTGTGAACATCAGGGTAGTTAAAGTACTCCATCCCCCATGTTACTTGTCGGTTACATGCAAATACTCGGTCACAACCACATGTTTGTGTGATACAGAACATTAAAATGAAAACAACATGGCAGCTATTGGATAAAGTGACATTTCCATGTCTGTTTCTGTCTCTCACTGTTTTTGCTCAGGCTGAGATCTACAAAGCAGATTTCTTAGCAGAGCGAGAAGCCAGAGAGAAGCTGAACCAGAAGAAAGAGGAGCTGCAGGACCAGCTGAACCAGGCCCTGGCTGAGATCGACAGGCTCAAACAGGAAGCCACATCACGGTAAGTGGAAGAGTGTTTTAGTCACACAGCTCAGTCTGTCGCTCACGTCACATCATTTCAGATTCAGGGTTTCATAGTCCTTCTATACTGAATTTCTCCCGCTGCCGTCGATTTCATTTGCTAATCAGATGCTGCATCAGCATCTTAAGGTGACTTAAGCTAAAGTCAAGATGTTTCTAGACACGTGCTAAAGTGTGATTAAACATGAGAGTGTCTGTCTTCACCTCTGCAGTGCATGTATGGAGCGAATGATGCAGAGACATCTGAAAGACTTTTCCGCACGGGCTCAACGCATTCCCCCTCCACAAGGTACATTACACCCAGCATTAACACAAATGTAATACGACCAAAGTCCACCATCCCGTCGCTCTCTCTGGACTCTCAGGCTCTACTTAGTTCTTTACTAGCTGATCAAGAAGCTGCACACAAGAAACTGATGCTGCACAAAATATTGCATTTGAGCTCAACTACCACAACAGTAGTAACAGAAACCAAGTGTCTTACAGTGAAAAGCTGCCATAGAAAAATGTTTTTAAAGATTTTTAACATGCTTTCTTTCTGTGTGTAGCTTTTAACACGGTGCCCCCTGCACCTTCGTTCCGCAACCAGCCTCTGGTTCCAGTCGGGGATCACGGTGCAGCCGGAACTGAGAACCTGCCAGATCTATGTTGTCCTAAGTGCCAGTACCGGGCTCCAGATATGGACACGCTGCAGATACATGTCATGGATTGTATACAGTAACATGAACATAGATTCACACACCATGACACTGACACACATGCAAATATGTACACAGTATGTTAAGGTTTTTGACATTCAGCGTGTCTGCTGCCAGCTGTGGGCTCAGGCTGCACAAACATGTTTTGTAGCTGCACCTTAATCTCTCTGCCATGCAAACACATTCTGTGATGTTACCACTCTGCAATAGTGTAGTCAGATGACAGCATGAACAAGTAAAAAAAGAAAAAGAATGACAATAAATTCAGTGTCTGCTGTAGCTTTTTCATTCCTCTTCTCAGCTTTTCGTTTCCCAGCAGCTGTTCAGTGATTTTTCCCGCACTCTCCCTTCTTGTGCCTGACCTCTGGGATGGCACGCTGATGCTCACGGCCATCAGTATTTGTACATGATGTCTGGTCTCTCACACAACGTGAAGTAAGTGTGTAGACTGTGATGGCGTCATGGCGACAGAACTGACCATTCAGAAGGGTATGAGTAAACACATGACAATGTGAATAACCTAGAAAGCTTTACAACATAAAGAGTATTTAAATATGTTTTGGTTCTAAATGTTGCTAGTCTGCATTACCTCAAAACATGTATTATCATATATTAGAGATGGATTTACTCTTATTGAAACAGTAGCCATTCTCTGTGTCCTGTGCCTGTGTATACCTTTGACTGCACCACTGCTTTATCTCTGATGTTAGACCTGATCTTTAACCCGTCTTTTGTGGCGTTGGCTGTTTATCTTTCTGAATGTAATCCTATTGAAGATCCTTCACGGTTTGTGTGAACGCTGTGTGTAATTTTAGATCATTCTGTGCAAAGAATATTGTTTCAAATTGTTGATTTATGAAATAAATCAGTTATTCAGTAGTCTTCATGTGTGTAGTGTAATTAGTAGAAACTGTACAACAAATTGTGGAAAATCATAAATGTTGACGTTTTCCTTTTGGCCTCAGGTTGTGAGAATTGTGGTCTTCTACAATAACGCGTCACTGCAGAAGGCTCAGCTGTGTCAGAACAAGCCAGAGAGTCATTTAATAAGCTGAGCGAAGCACCAGAACTGATGTTTTCACTGATAATTTCACTCTTTCACACAAAATGGAGCTTTTGTATTACTTTATTACTTAGTTAAACCATCACACAGCAGCAGGATCAATACAAGTTTCCATCTGCACAATTGATCCATATGTAAAAAGTAGTTTAAATTATCTATATGGTAGAAGTGCTTTGATGCATAGGTAACTAGCAGCAGTCACACAATGACTTAATGATTAAAAACTGCGATCTGTTTTACTCGGGTTCTCTTTGTGTGATATTCAAATTTCATTGATGATCTGAATCATTTAAGTGTCACGCTTATGTAAAAATCAATCAATCAGGAAGGAGCAAATACATTTTCACAGTACTGAAGAATTAAATAGTAAATCTTTCACATAAGCAGAAGTGCAAATACTACAAAATAAAAGTAAAGGTCCTGCCTTCAAAAGCTTACTTAAGCAAAAGTATTAAACATAATGAGGAAAATAAAAATCTTTATGATTTATTGAGCATTAATGTGGAAGCAGCTTTTGCTGTTGTTGCATCAGGTTGAGTTCTTTTCTGTGTAGTATTGTGTAGTACCTGTCAGGTACATTTAGCAGAGTAAAAAACTATTTTCCTCTGAAATGAGTAGAATAGAGTGTCTTGGAAAACATTTTTAAAAGTACAGATCTGACTTAAATGATGTAATTTACTTACTAAGTAATTACTTACTAATATAATGTAGTCAACCATGGCTGAAGCTGTTCAGGTGTTTGTTGAAATTGTAAATTGATAACGTGCCATTACTCTGTGTTCTGGATACTTAAGAAAACTGTGAACTGATGAAGGATACACACTCTAACATCCTTTTGTTGTGTTGTTTTAAACACTGATGAGTTAAACTAATCAATACTGTCTGTGAAGTGCTGCCTACTCTCTCCTGCTCTAAATCTTTAATCATATCACTTCTTTGTGATTATAAACGGAACGCTGGTGCTTTAGTGCAAATCACCACATTCATTGATCCCGACTGTATTTGCACACTGTCACTCCCTGTGAGCCGCTGTATAAATGTGCTGCTCTCAGCCCTCAGACCTTCACAGGCCTTGCAGTGGAGCGAAGAAATGAGTGAGAGCTGTGAAGAGATGGAGAGACTGAGAGAGAGGAGTGAATCCAGCAGTCGTTTCCAGCGGGCCAGGGTCATGGTGGAGAGGATGCTCGAGGAAAGACTCTCCCTAAAGGAGATGCACAGGAACGGACGAGCCTCCTCCTCCCACCACTGCCTACGGGGCCTCACAGTGAAGAACAGTGCACTGGTTGGAGCGGAGGTTAGCTAGCTGAGATTCACACATCTACATCCTGTGTTTTTCACAATTAAGCTTTTTATCTGCACCATTACAGCAGCTTCCACAGTAATTTGTGTCGGCAGGGTTTTTACATTCACCCTTTTCTCACAGGTTGGTAGTTTTATATGTACAGTATGTAGGCTTATTTACAACTTACTTTGCCACATACTTAATGTTTGGTAACACGTAAATGTAGCTCAAATGGACATTTTGCTTGTAGATATATCCACAAAAATGAATCTAGCACCAAGCGTTGTAGCTGCTGGTAGTTGTTCCAGTCAGGATGCCAGTGTCCACAAGGTCTGAGAAGAGTGTCACATGTAAAAGCACGTACTTGATTATATTGGCATTTGAGTTAAAATGGATATTAATCATGCACTTCAGGTGTTACTGGCTTGTTTTCAATAAGACACAGGGAAACAGCATTAAAGGGGACATCTTGGCATATTTCCACACTTTTGTTCACTTCTCGCCGCATCCATTCATCCACAGTTCTTTTTCTCCGCATCTTCCTCCACAGCCTGTGGAAGGTGCAAACGAGTTCCTGCAGTTGCTGAAGAGCCACAAAGAAACCCTGGAGGAAGAAATGAGAGAGCTGAGGAGGAAGAAAGAAGAGTTTGAGAGGGAAAAGAACGAGGGAGAGAAAGAGAGAGCCTGGATTCGTCAGTGCATCAACCAACTACTGGTGCAGGCAAAGGTAAAACTGTGATCCACTCATGTAAGATGCTACAGAGGATTAAGACAGAAATAACAGACAAAATGTGCTTGTGACTTTGACACTAAAAGGAAAATTGGGCCATTTTTCCACCTGGCTCTCAGTCTCATGACTGTGGCCTTTCTGACTTAATGTCATGGAGTTACGTCTTAGGATTAACCTGTCCCTGCTGTGTGTTTGTCAAGGCAGGAGATCTGCACAGTCGACTGGAGGAGGCAGAGCGAACGCTGGCACTGAAGCAGGATCAGATTGATCAACTGAAGAATGAACTGAAGCTACAGAAACGCTCACTGGAGACTGTTCCTCTCCTTTCTGAACAGGTACAGTCACACAACAACATCTGCAAACTGGCTCATAAATGGTTCATTTGAGAGTTTGGATGCAGTCGGTGACTTTGTAGTTTATTCTTTTCTTTTTACACTTTGTGTCATGTTCACAGCTCATTGACGTCAGGGCTACTGCTTCTGATTTCATTCCAGTAGTTATTCTGCTGCTGATTTGAACTGAGCATTCAGATGTTGTCAGTGAAGTCATATCTCAGTCCTTCTCTCACTGTTTTTGCTCAGGCTGAGATCTACAAAGCAGATTTCTTAGCAGAGCGAGAAGCCAGAGAGAAGCTGAACCAGAAGAAAGAGGAGCTGCAGGACCAGCTGAACCAGGCCCTGGCTGAGATCGACAGGCTCAAACAGGAAGCCACATCACGGTAAGTGGAAGAGTGTTTTAGTCACACAGCTCAGTCTGTCGCTCACGTCACATCATTTCAGATTCAGGGTTTCATAGTCCTTCTATACTGAATTTCTCCCGCTGCCGTCGATTTCATTTGCTAATCAGATGCTGCATCAGCATCTTAAGGTGACTTAAGCTAAAGTCAAGATGTTTCTAGACACGTGCTAAAGTGTGATTAAACATGAGAGTGTCTGTCTTCACCTCTGCAGTGCATGTATGGAGCGAATGATGCAGAGACATCTGAAAGACTTTTCCGCACGGGCTCAACGCATTCCCCCTCCACAAGGTACATTACACCCAGCATTAACACAAATGTAATACGACCAAAGTCCACCATCCCGTCGCTCTCTCTGGACTCTCAGGCTCTACTTAGTTCTTTACTAGCTGATCAAGAAGCTGCACACAAGAAACTGATGCTGCACAAAATATTGCATTTGAGCTCAACTACCACAACAGTAGTAACAGAAACCAAGTGTCTTACAGTGAAAAGCTGCCATAGAAAAATGTTTTTAAAGATTTTTAACATGCTTTCTTTCTGTGTGTAGCTTTTAACACGGTGCCCCCTGCACCTTCGTTCCGCAACCAGCCTCTGGTTCCAGTCGGGGATCACGGTGCAGCCGGAACTGAGAACCTGCCAGATCTATGTTGTCCTAAGTGCCAGTACCGGGCTCCAGATATGGACACGCTGCAGATACATGTCATGGATTGTATACAGTAACATGAACATAGATTCACACACCATGACACTGACACACATGCAAATATGTACACAGTATGTTAAGGTTTTTGACATTCAGCGTGTCTGCTGCCAGCTGTGGGCTCAGGCTGCACAAACATGTTTTGTAGCTGCACCTTAATCTCTTCTCTGACAGAACTGACCATTCAGAAGGGTATGAGTAAACACATGACAACGTGAATAACCTAGAAAGCTTTACAACATAAAGAGTATTTAAATATGTTTTGGTTATAAATGCTGCTAGTCTGCATTACCTCATGTATTCAGTAGTAGTATTCAGTTTCAGATACATATTTTGGATTGTATATAGTAACATGAGCACAGAGCAGCAAACCATGACACCAGATAAAGATACATATCTTTCTGAATGTGATCATATTGGACTTTATGTGAATATCGTCTGTATTTGTTTCAAACTGAAATAAATCAGCTATGCAGCAGCACTTGTGTGTGTTTAGTGTCTTGCGATGTCATTCAATCAATCATAATTTTTTCCCTTTTCTTTTACATCACTATTGCAACATTTAGTGCAGTTATAGTGTGTTGTACTGCAAAACAGATAAAGTGTGACTCACTGAAACTATCTCAAAACTATGAATAACAATCTGCAAGAGATCTCATAATTAGGTTGCAACAAGGGGCAGATGTGATGCATCTAAGTCCTCAGATCAGAAATGTGCTAGAACCATGAAATTCATTTTGCATGCACCAATTTAGCCCCACTCTCTACTAGGGCCACAGGAACAACGTGTGAACTGTCCCTGTAGATTTATTGTTAAAAAGGTGTTTGATTGGCATGAAAGTAATTTTTGTCATGCTCATAATTCTCGCTGCACTGTCCTGACAGCTCATCATCAGTGTTTTGTTAAGTGTATTAATGCCAGTTGGCATGTGTCAAGTGTTATCGCAGGTGGTGGGGCAACACGTTGCTGCAACTCTTTCTACAGCAGGTCTTTTGTGACTACGTTATCACAGCTGGAAACTGTTGAGCTAATTAAAGAAGCAATAAAGCTGGATTTCTTCAGACTAGTTGAACATCTAGAACATCAGCAGCTGTCGAAACAATTAAAGACTCAAAATGACCAAAAATAAAGACACTTGTTCACAAACTTGTCCATCTGTTCTTCTTCTGAGAAATGAAATGAAATGAAACATTTTCCATCTGGGATTAACAAAGTTTTTTTAATCTTGAATTATTCCAGGTTTAAAAACAAACAGAAACAGAAGCTCTTATATGTGGTAGAAAAATACAAGATACTTTATGTATTATGGACCCGAGCGCGACCTTTTGATTGTCACATGAGGGACTTAGTGCTCATTATCACATTTATCAGACAGGTTATGATGTGTCAAGATGTCTGGAAAGTATGTTAAGAGGGTGCTTTCTCAACGGGAACTGTGGTCATACTTAACATAGAAAAGAATCCAGCAAAAGGAGAAACTGCTCTTTGCATGAAACATTTCTAAGCTGCAGGTAATGAGCAAGAAGTCAAATACATTAGAGGGTCTCGTTTGAGAAACAGGCGTCAAGCACTCTTAAAGCAAAGATGCTATAGATGCTAAAGATTCGACTGCTTGACCCCTGAGGCTGAATGAGTTGATGACTTTCAAAAATAAGGAAACTTTTGAACAGAGGTGTATGTAAGGGGAAGCTAATGTAGGATAATTATACTGGGAGTTGTTGTCCTCTCTAACATTGCCAACACTATGATTCTGAGGCGGGTTCCTGCACCCTTAGTCTCTCATGCTTAAGCTCATAATTATGAGAGAGTGATTAATGAAAGATGAAGTCTTCCTTTCTTTTGGAAATGCGGTGTCTTTCCGCACAGTGAGAACACTTTATAACTCTCCTGTGCGTCAAGCTCAACAGCGACACAGACAGGAGGACCGGAAAATCTCAATGGTGCCTTCAAAATAAATATCCTCTTCCACGTCTCTGACGACATTACCTTTACTTTAGTTTTAAACGACGCTTTCCTAAGATATTAGTAGTGCTAATCAAATAAAATAGTGCCGCAATATTGTATAAACGTATATTTAGGATGGTTTGATTTAAATTTATATAGAAAAGTGCCGACAGGAAGTAGATGTTTTTTATTTTGGTGAACTACTAGTTTCCTGCGAGTCAGCGCTCACCTGTCACGCTCCACTCCTCCTTGTGTCTGTATTTGCGGGTGTAGGAGAGTGGTGCTGCGCGTTTGAAGTGGTTTTCAGACAGGCATGTCAGGCTCAACTTCCCCGCCTCCCTCGGGAGAGGCTGTAGGAGCCGAGGGATGTTTCCCCCCGGGATACAAGCCCTTCAAACCCGAGGAGCACGGCCTGGAGCGCGGGTTCCGTCTCACTGCCTTCTCGGAGCTGAAGGGATGAGGCTGCAAGGTCCCGCAGGAGGTTCTGCTCAAACTCCTGGCGGGACTGGAGCCAGACCAGGCCGATGGGACAGGGAAGGCCGGAGACCAAGCATCTGAGTTCGGTCAACAATTACCCGGACCCCGACTCGGTAAGGAACAAACTCTGAGTTAGCAGAGCTAGCGTTAGCTTTGATGAACGTTAGTTAGCGTAACTGTTGCTAACCACGTTAGCTTACGTTAACAACCCATGTGACAGACAACTAAGTGTTACTGATAACGATTCGTTTTTAATACATCTGATCTATTTGACAAAGCACAGTCGTAGCAAGTTAGCATCAAGCTAAATCGTAAATGTTTGCATTGGGTGATAGATAGTTAAACAAAAATAGGTCACAAGTTCCGTGAGTTTTCTGATTAACAGCTGCCGCATGATTCAGCAGAAATATCTGCGATGCTTTGAGAGCAAAGTTCATGCCCCTGGTCAAAGATTTCTTCAAAAAGCTGAAGGAGTTTTGCGGTCTTGACAGGATGTTGTGCTGACACTATTTATGTGCAAAGCCTTGTAAGTAAGTTAGTGACCACACACATCTAACAGTGCAGTAATAAATACCTTCATTAACACATGGCTCCAGTATTGTGACTCCCCACAAAAGTTTGTAAAGTTCATGTTTACTGTAAGGTTCTTTCATGACATGATCTCCTGGCTGTGGTGTGTTTCCAGGTGTAGGAATGGACTCCTGTGTGATTCCCCTGAGACACGGAGGACTCTCACTGGTCCAAACCACAGACTTCTTCTACCCTCTGGTGGAGGATCCCTACATGATGGTGAGTTTCTGGGCGGTGTGTTCTTCTGTGAAGCAACTGTGCCCTCGCACACGCCTGATCACATAGCTGGTGAAACTATTCTGGAAGGAAAGCCTGTCTAAATATAAGACAGGCACTTAAAATCTCTAATGTAGACATACAAGTGATCACTATGCTGCATATTTGACCCAGTCCACCACTGATAGAAACTATAGAACCAACCAGAAAGACACGCAGAATTGTTCACGAAACTCTCATCTTAGGTCATAAATAATTATAGATTCAACTTAATAGTCTTTGCCTAAGTAACATTTTTAGATTTTTAGCTGGGTGTCTAAGCAGAAGTGCAAAAAGAAAGATATAAACTGCTTTGACCTGTGGTTATTGACATCACTGTAGGAGTCCAATCAACTAGTGAAGACAACAGGAGTGTTGTTTTCTCATGAAACTTCCTATAACAAGGTGCTGGTCGGATAATCCTGTTATCACATCTGCCTTATCATGCATCAAAGGAACTGTTGATACTTCCATGCTGAAATGGCAGCAGTGCCAAATACAAAATGATTTGCCTGTTTTGACTAGTTTCTGTCTGTCACAGGGAAAGATAGCGTGTGCTAATGTCCTCAGTGATCTCTACGCCATGGGCATCACAGAGTGTGACAACATGCTGATGCTGCTGAGTGTCAGTCAGAAGATGAATGATAAGGTAAGTGTGTGTGTGTGTGTGTGTGTGTACGGTTGGATGTCAAGGTGTGAACTTTACTTATATTTATTGCTGCCACATTTGTGTATCCTCTACTAATTGAGTTAATGCACATAACAGTAAATATGTTTAGCAGAGCTCTGACTTGTGAGTTTGAAATGTGTCTCAGAGGAGAACAGAGGTCTCTTTTCATGATTCCGTGTTGCCTTTATGCGCATGTGTGGCACAGGATCGCGAGCGGGTGATGCCGCTGATGATTCGAGGGTTTCGAGATGCAGCAGAGGAGGGAGGGACTTCTGTAACAGGTGGCCAGACGGTTGTCAATCCCTGGATCATCATAGGAGGAGTAGCATCAGTCGTCTGCCAGCCTAATGAGTTTATCATGTGAGTAAGAACCCTTACTGTGGCTCTGATCTGCACCTCACATTGTAAGGTTTATAACCTTAGATAATATAAGTCAGTTACATAGAAATTATGTAGAAAAACTAGGAGACAGTGGAGAGGGAAAAACTCCTTTTGCTGAAAAAAACCTCCAGCAGAATCCGGCTCAATCAGGCCGTCTGCTTCGACCGGTTGGGGTGAGTGAAAAGACGAGACAGAAAAGAACAGCAGGCAACAAGCAGCAGACAAAACGGTGGACAGATTGGTAGGGCCAGAAACTGCAAACTTTCACTAAACATTCAGCTCAGAGTCCGGAGAAACCTGCAGAGAAGTACTGAGAGGGAGACAGAGGATGAAGCACAACTACCGAAAAAAACAGTCACAAAGTTACATGCAATGTATTAGGGGAGGTCCTCCAGCAGATTAAATCTATAGCAGCATAACTAAGAAATGGTTCAGAGTCACCTGAGCCATCTCTAACTATAAGTTTTATCAAAAAGGAAAGTTTAAAGTCTAGTCTTAAAGGTAGAGAGGGTGTCTGCCTCGCCTCTGCCTCTGTTCTAGCTGTAATTACTGTCCTCTGTAAATGATGAAAAACTTGTTTTTATTAAGTATTACAAATCATCAAATGTGAAAATGCGTGGTTTTCTGGACGTGTTATTTCGTTAATGCACCAGGCCGGATGGAGCTGTACCAGGCGACGTCTTGGTTCTGACTAAACCTTTGGGAACGCGGGTCGCTGTGAATGCTCACCTATGGATCGATCAGGTCGGACACTTGAACATGAACATTATTTGGAGTGTTGACATCTCATACTGACATGTTTATTCCCTGTTTTTATATCTGTTTCGCCAGCCTGAGAAGTGGAACAGGATCAAGCTAGTTGTCACCAAAGAGGAGGTTAAAGAAGCTTATCAGGAAGCCATGTTCTCCATGGCAACGCTTAACCGCACAGGTACGGTGATCTGAATTCACTTTGACTTTTCTTAGTCACGAAGTTAAACAGTCAGTCTGTTTTGACTTGTGTTCATATTTTTGTGTCCAGCGGCAGGTCTAATGCACAAGTTCCAGGCCCACGCTGCCACAGATGTGACAGGTTTCGGGTTGTTGGGACACGCCAACAACCTGGCATTACAGCAGCGAAACGAGGTCTCCTTCGTCATCCACAACCTACCAATCATAGCCAAGATGGCTGCCATTAGTAAAGCCTGTGGAAACCTGTTCAACCTGCTTCAGGGCACATCAGCCGAGACTTCAGGTGGGAGCACTGAGATTAACACACAACATGTTGTCTTGGCTGTATATCTTGGCACAAATCATTGAAACCATGTAAAGGGGGATTTCCCCTGTAAATGTGATGTTTGATATAGATGATTGAAGCAAATGTCTTAATATTAGGGTTATAGATGATCCACAATCAGAATATTCTACTTCTTCTAATATAAAGTTGGTTTAATGAACATAACACTGTTAGGAACACTGAAGGCTTGACTGCATAGAGGGCAGTGTTGGTCTGTTAATCCACCACTTTCTAAACTCGTAGGAGTCTGAATAAATATTGTATTAACTCCGGGATCCGCTCTCTGCCCATCTAACACCACCAGTCGTTTTGTTGAATACTTGCGTTATGAGCAAACACGTTAGACAGCCTGAGCTGTACTTTGTGATAAGTGCTAAATAACAAATGTTAGGATACATGCTGAACATCAGCTGGTCTTTGTGAGTAGTTAGCATATATATTTCAGTGCTGCTGACCTGGGGTTTACTCATCTGTATTGTGTTCTGTACCCAGTGTTGACCTGGACTCCCTCTTCCTCTCCTTCCCTTTAGGTGGGCTGCTCGTGTGTTTGCCCAGAGAGCAGGCGGCTAAGTTTTGCGCCGAGATGAAGAGCCAGAGCTCCGGGGCTGGAGGTCAAGGGGCGGCAGGTGGGGCGTGGATAATCGGAATCGTGGAGAAAGGCGACCGCCGCGCTCGCATCATCGACAAGCCCCGCATTATCGAGGTTCCACCACGAGGAAGCCAGGCCGCAAATCAGGACAACAGCTCCACCAGCCCTGCTCCCAGCCCCAATTTGTCATAAACACTGTCGCCTGATGTGTGTGTGTGTGTGTGTGTGTGTGTGTGCGTGCGCGGGTGCTGTTCATCTCATTTCCCTTTTCAGTTAATATGCTGAGAGCACACAGACCAAAATGAGTCTTTTCCTGTGGGAGAGGCAATGAACAGCAGACACTGTAATTTATGCGTCTTTGGAAGGAGATCCTGAAACAACGTGTACATTTCACTATTTGTGATTTCAATTTAAATTGAGTAGTGGGCTGTATTACTGCACCCCTTCCCTTCCTACATCTAACTTTATAGGAAACATTCCAACTCGTTCTTGCCAAATTCAACAAATAATGAAAATTGAGTGTGTGTGTGTGTGTCTGTGTGAGTGTTTTATCATGTGGTTTGCATTGGAAGTGGAACAGAGGGTTTGTCTTAAATTAGTTTTTTGAAAGTGGTGATGTTTATGTGTCATGTTTGCGAATGTATCACATAGAAAGAAAAAGGTCAGTTGTCCCTGACACCTGGCTCTGCCCACACAGCCCCAGAGGAAGGCTTGAGCAGCTTCCTCAGGACCACCTGGGCGGTGTTCAGAGTGTCGGTCTGTGTCGGCTGATTGGCTGTCCAGCACAGAGTCTCTGCCGCTCATCCTCTTCATGAAGCTCTGCCCTTTAAACCCCGGCCACTGGGGGCGGGTGGAGTGGATGTTTGCCTTTGGACCGGGTTTGGACTTTGTCTGCTGGAAGTCTAAATCTGCATTTGTAGATTTCCTTTTCGCAATCAATAAAACCATCATCAACTCCAACTGAGGATGTGGGTGTTATGTGAGTATAGAGTGAATACAATTTAATAGAAGTTACGTTAAAGTCACAGCAACCTGTGAGTTGTCAGCAGGAAAATCACTTTACAAACAATTTTAATGCTTCCAATCAAGTGTCCTACAAGGAAGTTTGCATAATATCGGAGCCCTGGAGCTGGAAGACCTTAAACCTGAGAACTATGTTAGTTTTTATCTGCCTACATGGAGTTTAACTAAAACTGCTGCAGCCTCAGTTTCTTTAATTAACCCTTAACCCTTATTACAACTAAAGTCATCTTAACGTTTAAGGTTGAAGACCTTACAGGATATAACTATATATAGCCGTGGTTCTCAATTATTTTGTTGTGCCCCCCCGTTTGTGGAAAAAAAAGTTGTGCCCCCCCTGGATTGACATCTGATATAGAACAAGATACATTTTTGTTATTTATTTATACAAACCACTGTATGTGGTTTCTGGCACCATGAATCTGATTATCTAATCCAATTATGAAAATGAGATGCAACAATTTAAAACTATTTCAAAGTCCAGTTTATTAACTGTAAACATTAGTTGTCCACTTCAACGTCTTATTCTTTTTCTTATATAGTTTTTTAACATTTAACATTTTCAACAATAGTCCTGCTATTTTCCTTACTTCCAACCGTGTTCACGGTAAATCCAAGCTCTAAGTAGGCTTCGTCATATTTTCTGGTCTCTTTTTTTCCGGCTACCCTCACGCTCTCACTCTGCACACCTGTGTGTGTGTGTGTGTGTGTGTGTGTGTTTGGGTCGGTCTACTTCTGCTGGGTTAAACAGGCAGCCTGTTGATTAGTTTGAACGCTTCTGCCACCTAGCGACTGGGGGTGGTTTAGTGTTCCAGCATGAAAAAAAAATTCTCGATCACTAATTGAGAAACACTGATATATAGACTTATACAGAAGAGCGTAGACTTCCTTTACTGGAAGAAACCTCCAGCAGAACCGGGCTCAGGGTGGGCGGCAATCTGCCGTGACTGGTTTAGGTGACAGGATAAAGGAGAGAGCAGCAGGTTTGTATCAGAAGATTGTACTATCTTTATTCAAGTTGAAGAACTAAGTACATGCTCTAAAATTTACTTTGAAGTACAAATGTACCAGTACTCCATCTAATCTAAGCTTATTTAATGCACACATTTGAGGAGAAAACTACTTATTTCTAAGAATTTGAAAAAGTAAATTAAAGACTATTAACTAAAACCTATAAAATATTTTTTTAATTTACAGTTATTTTCTCACGTGTGCTGTAAACCGCAAATTAACTTAATGAATTGACAGGTGGTTAATCCTTAATGGCACATAATTTATCAGTTGATTATATTTCATATTAAGAATCAGCATCTGAAAAGTAACTAGAGCTGTCAAATAAATGCAGTGAAGGAAAAAGTACGATACAAAAGTACTGTATTTCTCTCTCTATCCATATATATTACATGGAGTTACTCTCATTTCGTATAAGTAATTCAATTAATACTAAAGCAATGTACTTGCAGTTTGCAAGTAATTAGTAAGTATGTGCAAATATACAGTATTTCGTTACTTTTTTCAGTTTGGGTCAGTGTCTGTTGTGTTGTTGGCAGCCTGTAATACCTGTTCTGACCAGCAGGAGGTAGCATGTGACTAAATATAGACGTCAGAAGCAGACGAAGAAGAAAGGCGGAAGCTTGTAGATGTAAACAACCCCGTTCATTTACATAGCAGAGGTTATGTTAGACTCAGATTAGTTTAATAAAAGTCCGAGTGATTCTCTTCTGGTGTGTAATAAGTTATTAATATAGTAAATGTTTGTCTTCATGTCAGTCAGACACCAGCAGACCCTATGGGCCTGTGTTTGCGAGCCAGCTAAAGTTTAACCTCATGTGTATGTGCTTTAATGACAGAGTTAGCTTAATGTGTTTTGTGCCGCCATGCCTTATCTGGGCAGCGAGGACACTCTGAGGGAGCTGAGGAGAGCTCTGTCCAACCCCAATGTCCAGTCGGACCAGCTACGCTACAGGAACACCATCCTCAAAGTGATCAGGTGGGTCCTAGCTCTCCACACAGCTGGCCACAAGGCCCGGCGGTTTATAATGGGAAGACAGAGATAACGTAGCGAATCATCTACATTTGTCAAACATGGTTAAACCCTCACTTAGGTTCTAAAGAGGATGAGAATCCCTCAGATACTTTAATCAAGAAAAGCACACTGAAGTCATAAAGACACAGACAGTTTGCTGTTCACAAAAGCATCTGCTTGTGTTAACTACTCCTGCCAGAAAAGAGATACCAGACGTTTCGAGTAGCTTCTTAGCTGTTCTGAGCAAACGTTTGTTTGTTACACAGCCTCCTCATGCACCATAGCTCTAAAATGACTTATCCCATTGTGTGTTTTATGGTTTGTTTTACACTGACCTGGAAATGTTTTAGTTGGTACAGCTTCAGGCAACATGAGTAAGGTTTCCCGGAACTGATCCCAGCATGGGTGCACACTCTTACTCTGGTTTATGTGTAGCGTTGGTCTTTCAGTTCACTTGAGTTTCATTTATGCAGCACCAAATCTTCCTCTGTTTTCACCCAATTCACCCAATTCTTCAGGTGAGGCATTCATACCTTGGTGGAGACCAGTCCTCTTCTCTCCTCTTCTGTTTCATTCTTTCTTCTGGCCTGTCTAGGCTTCTTCACAGTTATAAGGTGGAATGCTCCCCTTGCATATTCTGTGTCATTTCTGTGTCTCGTCCAAGTTTAGTTGTGTGTCCTGTCCTCTCTTTTCCTCATCCCTCTTGTTTTTGTTTCTCTCTGCCCCCTACTTTTTACTGTCACCTTCCCACTTTTTCCTTTTTCTTTCTTCCCATTTCACTTCTCCCCACCAGATAACAGTTTTTCTGTCCTTCTCTTTTTGTCTCAGGTCAATGTCACAGGGTGTGGATGTATCAGGCCTGTTTAGTGAAATGGTTAAAGCATGTGCCACAGTAGACATAGTCCAGAAGAAGCTGGTCTATGTCTTCCTGTGTTCCTACGCCACTTTAAACCCAGAACTGTCTCTGCTGGTCATCAATACACTGAGGAAGGACTGTCAGGATCCAAACCCCATGGTCCGCAGCCTGGCCCTGAGAAACATGACCAACCTGAGGTGAGGCGCACGTCACACAACCTGTGATGAATAATTAGGTTTCTGACTGTGTGTCTGTACATCCCAGGTTACCTAGTCTGGTGGAGTATGTGGAGCAGCCCCTGACAGCAGGACTCAGGGACAGAGCAGCTTGTGTACGACGAGTGGCTGTGCTTGGCTGGGCCAAACTCCACAATCTCCAACCCAACTCTGGAATAGGTAGCGTGAACAGATGGCTTTTTCATTGTCATTCTTCCTGTGCACACCTGGCATTCAGTGACAGAATTGTAGCATTGACGTAACTTCACCCACTTCGTGGGAAAATCAGTCAGTCAGTATCAAAGCTGTCGTATTGAGAGAAACTTTGTTTTGGATCAGACACAGTTTAATCAGTGTCACCATCACACAGCACAGTTTACACAAAGGGTTCTTTGAGAAACATCATTGCGAGGTGCATTCATGCACAGCAGTGCAGTGTTTATATATTTTATGTCTATATGTGGTGCTTACAACCACATTGTAAGCACTGAGAGCATGAGGTGTTGTCTGACAGAAATCATTTAGTAGGTTGTAGGTGGCAAGGAACAACAATTTATAGTGCAAATAGTGTATAGCATCAGGTGTGTTGCACAGTTATGCCAGAGTGCCGTGAAGCGTTGAGAGGTGACCTCTTGATCTTCACCACCCTCTGTACAGACTTCTAGTCTGAGGCTTTGCAGCTTCACCAGAGACAGTTTGGGCTGATCAGTATGCTCCCTAGGCAGACTCTACAGGCAGTGTAGAGAGGATGTGGCCAGTTGTCTGTGATGTTCAAAATGAACTGACTCCACATGGTTCCTTTGATGTAGCGTAGGATGTGATTTGCATGGCTCCTGTTGAAGTTAACATTTGTCTTTTTACATTTGTCAACATGCAGTATTAAGCTTATTCATAACCACGACCATAAACATACACTGTACAATCTAATGTAATCTAATACAACAAACCTGCTATAAATTCTGCTTGTACAATCAGATGTATATATAGTATATTATAATTTATCAGTTTTTGTTGAAACTACCAGAAAGGTGATAATTCTACTGGACATTATGTATGGTAGCTGCACTTGTAGGATATGTACCCTTACCCTTAAACGTTAATGATTTTTCTATTGTTCTGTTCTTATTGCTGGAAAGAGCTGATTTGTCGGCCATTGTGTTTTGTAATTTGCGTCCAGACTGAAATTTATTTCCACACTGTCTCTACAAGCAGCGCAGGTATTGTTAACGTGTGCACACTTTACATGTTATGTTTTTATAGTGTCTTTGTAAAAGCTTCCACAAACCTCTTCTCCACGATTGTTGCAGACGCTGCGGTGGTGAACGAGCTGTACGGCCTGCTGAGGGACCCAGATCCGGTGGTGATGGTGAACTGCCTCCGGGCCCTGGAGGAGATTCTGAATCAGGAGGGAGGAGTGGCTATTAACAAGCCCATCACCCATCACCTCCTCAATAGGTATCTCAAGTATCTTCAAATTTTACATACAGTACAGTATGTGAGTAAATGTACTCGGATACATCAGTTTATAAATGTAGCTGTCCATTATACTCTGTGTGTTGTAACCTATAAACATATTACAGATTTATGATCTGTTTTGTATTTTCCCTTTTTTTGTATTTTCCATTCTGTGGCTTTAATCTGCAGCACTGAGTCTGTCCGTTCGTGTTGATCGAATCAGCACAAGCTCATTTCTCCCTAACAGAGTTTTGTCTTAACCAGTTTTTACCAGGAAAGCGTTACAGAGACTGAATGCTGTACTTCTCCATGTCGTTGTTTTCTCTGGAATATTTGTATGACACACTGATGAAAGAACTGTTTAGTTTTTTTAAGCTGGTCTTACTACAACTGCCTGTCTTCATTACACGTGCTGTATCTAATTAAACCTGAACACGGCGAAGCTGCAGGAAATCAGGACAAAACGAAAAGCAGGAATCAAATGAAACTTCAACACTAGTATTAGACTAAAGTGAATATATTCAAGACTGATTTTTCCCTTTTGTTCCCCTGAAAGTTTATCCTTGAGCTGTGGCATAGGAACATCTCCTACCAGTCACATGTACGTTTGCTGTTGAAAACTCAGCTTTTAACTTGGAAGTGAATCTGCACTTCAACTGCTGGAGTATTTTTTTGCAGTTTCTGGTTTTCGGATGCAAATATTTTGATTAAAAAAACGTATATATAGTCAGATTTTGTGTTTAGATTTTCTTTGTGTGTGTTACTTCTCATAGTCGTTTCGGTTTTCACCTGCTGTCGCCCACACCCGACTGGTTTGTTCGTGCCTTGTGTCTCCTGTGTGTAGCTGAGTGTTTGTGCTTCAGTCTTTTCATCTAGTTCTGTGAATTTCAAATGTCAAACTATCCTCTTGTTCAATCAGACATACATTTCTTTCGATAAAATAATTCTGTGAAAATAGCTAAACCAAGAATACTTTCTGACTTTTTCATTACTCCAGCTCTGGCACTCGGTAGAAAGTCCATCATTGCTTTCTCCTGAAGATGTTAAGCAAATACAAAAAAAGCACCATAAATGTGAGCTTTCACTGTAAAAAAACAGTCTCAGTAATTTCCTGAAACAGCTCATCACTGTGCTTTCACGTCACTCAAAGGAAATCATTTGTCTTTTATTGGGGGATATTTTCAGCTTCGGTTTAATCCACATTTGGTGCCCTGGTGAGCATTTAGGGCAGCAGAACGGCGTATGTGCGATTGTGTCAAAATAAGTGGTGTGAGTTCATCATAATGGAGGAACATGTCATCCAGTACAGCTCAGAAACAAGCACAGCGCTGGTTTAGTAGGATGGATGTAGAGGAAAGGAACATCTCAAGGAGAGAGGCGGTCTGTGGTGCTGTCAACCAAATGTCATTAAAAAAAGATAATAAGGGAATGCACATCTAAATCTGCAGGAACATTCTTGCTTTCATTTTAATGTCGCGTTCATTTCAGCAGCACGCGCAGCTTTCCATGTTACGAGGCTGAAGTCTGTCTCTGTCCTCCCAGGTTGAAGGAGTGTGACGTTTGGGGTCAGTGTGAGGTATTGAGGATCCTCCAGCGCTACCGGCCTCAGTCTGAGGACGAGCTCTTTGACATCCTGTCCCTGTTGGACGCCTCCCTGGTCAGCCCCCACTCTCCAGTCATGGCGGCCACACTCAGCCTCTTCCTCAGCCTCTGCTCCGGCCTGCCGACTGTCAGCCTGGCAGCCCTGGAGCGAGTGCGTGGGCCCCTGCTTGCTGCCTGTGGGAGCGTGTCCAGAGAGATGAGGTTCGCTGCCCTCTGCCACATACAGGTCAGTGTGACTGAGTCAGCTTTGTGTTTAACAGGGTGTGTTAGACAAATACTTCTCTTATGTCATGTGTACATGTTCACTACTGGCATCTTGACCTCTGCTGTATTAGAGAAAAATATATTTTTTTCCTTTTGCATATGTGTGGGAGGGATTCTCTGGGAGCCTGTATAATGGCTTTTAAACAGAATATGGCTCCTGTTTGTGCTCCTAAGTGCTATTTTACCCTTTCAGGGTTTAGTAGTACTAGACATGTTGTGGGTGTTACAAAAAAGAGAACAAAACAACAATGCTTTGAAAGCTTGGTCATCTGTGTGTGTGTGTTGCCATGCAAACAGTAGAGACACAAGGTGCTTTATTTACTGCATCACTAGTTTCATTAATTCATTAGTTTCTTTGTCAAATGAATTTTCCAAACATTTTCTGAAATGAAACTTGAATGAAACTTTGTCTTCTAGCTGCTGTTGCGTTCTGTCCCCGGCCTGATGGGCGAACACTACAAGCGTTTCTTCTGTGGGTATGCTGAGCCGGCGTACATCAAGCAAAGGAAGATGCAGGTGCTGGTGGAGCTGGTGAATGATGAGAACGTGTCAATGCTGCTGGATGAGCTTAAAGGATACTGCACTGATGTCAACACTGACACCGCTCAGGCTGCAATTTCAGCAATAGGTAAACACACACGCGCCCTTATTATTATGTGAGAGAAAAACATCCAGACAGTCACTCTTTAATGTTGCTTATACGTCTAGCTCACAGTAACTCCCCTGAAAGAGGAATTCATTTTATGTCCTTCCATTTCCTTGATGTTACACTTACTTTTATCAGAAATCCTTGTCTGGGAGGTTATAACTCTGACCTACTTTTTATGGCAGTACTACCTGGCTCTTTTCCCAGGATATGAATACATTTCATCTGCTGTTACAGTACCTTTCCCTTTGGTTTGCATATCTGTATTTGAACAGCCCCACTCATTGTCCTGCGTTATCCTGTCTGCATTTGTTCCAGGTCGTATCGGACGGAGCTACAATGATAAATGTCTAGAGATCCTTACTGGACTGCTCGGACTCAAACAGGAGCACATCACCTCTGGTAAAACCTGTTCCAACAGCATGAACACAAAACATGCTGCAGTCTGTCAGTTTTGGAGCCGTTTTTCTTTTTTATGGCTGCCAGACAAAAAAAAAATTTGATTACTAAATCTCTACCACTCTCCCTCTATTTCTCTGCCCCACCTACCAGCGGTGGTGCAGACGATGCGTGACCTGGTCTGGGTGTGTCCTCAGTGTAGCAACACTGTCTGTCTGGCTCTTGAGGGCTGTGAAGAGACGCTGCAGGATAGTCAGGTCAGGCCCTAGCTTACACTGCTGTCACACACACATACTGCGTGTTGTACAAAACATCCTTTATTTAGGTGAAAGTAGTAGTATTGGAATGTAAAAATACTCCAGCTGTCAAAAGTGAATGAAGTTGTGCAAATGTATTCCTTCTAGAGTGTGATTTTACTATACATAGTAAAGGTTAAAGACTTTAATATTCCAGTTAAAGAATGTTAGAAGTCTTTTTTGGCAGCACTCTGTGGTCTTACATGAACACGCAGGTTTTCTGTGGTGTTTTACTGATGTTACGCTGTGTTAATTAACAGTAGCCTAATCGTGTAATTGTTGTTTCTAATAATCAGTTTTTACTAACTAAACAATGTGTATCTGAGGTATAATGCTACTTCCTCCCATTGTGACTCCTGTAACGGCTGGAAGGACAGAGACACACCTTGCAAACATTCACACGCACCGTGATTCCACCTGTGTGATAAAACAAAGTACATGTCTCTGAGACAGATAAAAACAGGCACAAAAACTGCAGCAAAGCTGGTTTCCAGTAGTTTCCAGTCAGCAGTTTCCAGTCAACCATCATATCGTGGGATTGCTAACAAGTGATATCAAAAAAACAAAATATCATTTTCCACTGTTTTTATTTATGCTCCTGCCTAAAAAGATTCACACATGTTCCTTTTCCTTTTGGATAGTTCATATTAACATTTCTTACTTAAGTAAGTTTGTGTGCAGACTTAAACCTAATTAGTAGTTGTTAAATAATATTATATAAATATATATTATAAATTAAAGTTAGCAGATAAATATAGCAGAGGAAAAAGTCAAACGTTTGTCTCTGATAGGAAATGGAGCAGACGTATCTCAAGATAGTACAGTACTTTTACAGTTAACTTCCACCATTGCTCCTTGTGCATGTGGGCCCTGGGCCAACATATAAAAAAGATGAACCAACCATCCTTACATGCATTATAGTATATGTGTGTTCATTATGATCAGTAGCTGATTATTTGTGCTATTAGAAAATATGGCTTATGAAAAACACTGTTGGCTGCAGCACAAACGTGAACTAAAAGTCATATAGTCTCCCACTAGCCATGCCTCTGATAGTTTATGGGAACACTTCTTTGCATTTGGTTTAGCTGAACTTCCTTTCTGACATATTTTCATAAGCAAAACTGACGAGAGAAACCAGACCGAGGTGTGTCAGTGAAGATGTTCCCATGTGTGCACTGGTTGTGGTCGGGTTGTAATGTAATCATGAGTCTTGTCTCTTTCCTTATTGTTTGCTTTACTCATTCTGTGCTAGAGGAAGAAGCACTTAGATCATTTATTTAAGTTAAAGAAGCCATACCTCCATATTAAAAAGCAGTAGTTTATGGAAAGGCTTTGAACGTGTGCATCGTTACAGTGCTCTTTTCATCCGTTTGCGTCGACAGTTTGAGATATGAAAAGAAAGCACATGTTGAAAGTGCACATTCTTAGAATTGGTTATGTTTGTAAAACACATTTTAGTTTTACTAACCAGATATTATATCTGACTAACATCCCCCTTTAGCTACTCCCCCACACACACAGTGTGTAAATAAACAAACGCCGTTCCTTTGTCCCTGCTGCCTTCCCACTCCACAACCCACGTCACTGCTCCCAGTAGACTCAAATAACTCGAATGACTACAGACTGAGGTGACAGCATGCATCATTTATTTTGTACATATTCTTTATTGTTATTACTATATTACTTCCTCAGGGTGTTTTAACTAGACCGTTATTTAAGTGTAACACTGAAATTTAGTTAATTTGTTCCTCATTCCTTCTTTTCTGCCCTTCGAGTGCAGCTGTTTGGAACATTTATAAATAGCTTCAAGCCCATTCAAATTAAGTATAATCCAGCCTTCACCTCATGTGCACTTTAATGCCATTGTCGCCTCTCTCCCACAACTCGCTGTGCTTACTTCTGCACATATATCGCATGCACACTTCACTTACTTGATTTGTTATTCTTTCTTATGTTATTCTACATTTCACTATGTGAATATTTGTTTGTGATTGTTTTATCACTACCTTTGCACATACCCATTTACCCAAGGGCATAAGTAGAGATAAGGTGTTATCTCTCTGGTATCTTTTTGTCCTGCCTGTAGGTGTGGCTGTTTGGAACATTTATAAATAACTTTACATAGGAACAAGGTTGATGTTTACACCCATTCAAATGATGCATTATCCAACCTTTGCTCTTTCATTCTCCGGAAAGAAACTCTGTGAACCTGCAACAACAGCTGGATACAACTGACACCACCCAGAACAGTCGTTCTGTCAGTCTGAATGAAGTTAACGTTCACTGTTGTTGTTATGGTTTAGTACAGTAGTTCAAAGCTGGAGCTGACTGGAGTTTTTGTTAGAATAACAGGTTTCAGTTTACAGAACATTTAGGACTGATCTCAGGCATGACTGATTAGTCCTGTGAAAAAGTATTTTCCCCCCTTCTTATTTATTTATTTTTTCGCATATTTTTCAAACTTAAATGATTCAGATCCTCAAGCTAATTTTAATATTACACAAAGATAACCCGAGTAAAAACAAAATGCAGTTTTTAAATGATGAGTTCATTTATTAAGGGGAACAACCCGCCTGGCCCTATGTGAAAAAGTAACTGCACCCTAAACATTGTTGTGTCACACTTGATGGCTGCAGTAAAGTGTGAGATGAATTTTTGTGTTTATTTTAAAATAAAAACTCAGGAAGGGGCAAATACACTATATGTCCTCTCAGCAGAGATCTTATCATCTCAGTCCAGGGCCCTTAAATTTAGCTTTTCTCTGCTCATCCTCCCTTAGGGCAGACAGGCCTTGCTGTGGTTGTTGGGCATGTACGGAGAGCGAGTGTCCAGTGCTCCCTACACGTTGGAGGTGTTCATTGATGGAGTGAGGAGCGAGACGTCTCTGGGAGTCAAAATTGAACTACTGACGGCCACCATGAGGCTTTTTTTGTGCCGGCCTGCTGAAACGCAGGACATGCTTGGAAGACTGCTGCACTACTGCATAGGTAGTAGGCACTAGTGTGTAAATTTGTGTGAATGAATGAAGACAAAAGACAGATGTCACTGTTTAAACTCTTGTATTTTTCAGAGGAGGAGACAGACATGTGCGTACGTGACCAGGCGCTTCTCTACTACCGCCTGTTGCATTGTGGGATAGAAGAGACGCGAAAGGTCCTCCAAGGTCGGAGGTCAGATCCTTCCCTGGGTGTTCTGATTGGTCGCCCTGTGGATCCAGTCAGCCAGTGGGCATGCAGCTTTAACACTCTGGAGCCTCTGAGGCATGGCGCCATAGAGGCAGATTCGGCAAGCAAAGGAAGCCCTGAACATGTGACCTTTGACCCCAAGCCTAAAAATAACCTCTCAGACACGCTGAACTGTAACCACACTGAGAAAGTTCAGTCAGGTGAGTCAGGCTGTTTGTCTTTCTTGAATTCATGGTGGATTTCATAGGAAAGGACTAAACTGGGGCCATTTTATTATCCAGTATGCAGCGCTACTTAACTGATTATAGTTTGAAAGTGTTTCCATTAAAGACTTCTGCCGGCCCAGCTGTCTGGCTTCCTGTTGGCTCCCAGGACACATGAATGGGTTGAACTAGTCAAAGGTTAAAAGCACTGGGACCAGACATCCATAAAATTCGTGTGAACTGGAGAGAATTGAATTACATCTGGTTCAAACATCCACTTGATGAACTGATTAGATAAGCTCTGTCTTGCAGTTTGTTTTTACTGCCTCACAAAACAGGACATGACAAATATATCTGTCAGAAAATATCAAGGTTGTTTAATAATGGATGCCATTGAGACAATGGCTTTCTTAGAAAGCTGCTGGTAGTTCTGGTTTTCGAAACTCGTTTTCTAGCCAGCACTTTTGCTGCAGGTTTAAAAGTCCTGACCTAATGGAATGTCAGTGTTTATGGGTGTGTAGCATGAAAACAACCAATGAAACAATTAAGCCTCAGAACAATACTGAATAGTTTTTAATAGTGGTATAACCACAGAGAATTTTGATTGATGGTTTCTTGTGCAGCAGGTGGTTTCCCTTTGCCAGATACACGGAATTCTCTCATTTCTGTGCAGTAAATATTAGTACTTGCTTTGGGGCTCCTAATTGTGTATCTAGTTTCCCCCAACTCACACTGCACGTCTGCATCAAAAACTGAGCCATGTGATCAATGCGTAAGTTTGGGAAATGATATAAAAAGTTCTTAAAGCTTTGAAACTTCCCAGGAGCACAGTGAGCTCCATTACTGGACAGGTGCTGTCTGGCTGAACTTGCTAACCTGACACGAAGGGCCTGAGGTCAGGAGGTCCCACAGAACTAAACTCCTGCTAACAGAGCTAAACGGCTAAACCTCTGCAGAATAAAAAATAAATGAATGCACTCATTGTTTCCAAATCTTTCGAACATTTTGGGAATTCTTTATTAGGTTTATACTGAGACTACCTACCCTTGCTCCCTTCTTTTCCTCTCTTCCCTTTTCCCCCCCTCCCTGTCTGCCTCTCTTTCTCCTCCCGTGTCCTCTTCAGGCTCACACAGTGCCAGTGAGAGTACAAACTCTGCTGCTGATGTCCTGGCTTCCAGCGGCACGTCCCCCCTCAGCTTGTCCCTCTCCCCGGCTCTCAGCCCAGAGGAGTTTGAGCGCCTGTGGATGCGGCGACAGGCTCTGCATGCCGATCATGGTAATTCAATGGAAAGAGGTCATATTGTAAACAGCTCTGTCATGCTGAAAGAAGCTTCTTCTTGGGCCAGGAGTTGTGTTTGGCAGGAGCAAACTGATCTGCCGTAATAATGTATAACCAGTGTAAAAACTCCATTAGAGCAATGTATCTATGTAACACATTTGCTCATTTATTTTACTTAAACTGTTCTTTGAGTATGTATTTTCTCTAACTTTATTCTTTTACTTAATTCAAAGGAAAATATTGAACTTTTTAATCCACTGCATGTATATGTCTTATTTTACTTGTTAATTGCTTAACAAATTAAATTTCAGTTCAAATTAACTAGAGCTAAAGCGACGGACACAAAATTACTATTTTAATAATCATTTAGTTATTTTTTTATGTAGAAATGCCAAACAGTGTTATTATTTCTTTTATTTGGACCCACATTAGCCGCCATTAATGTAATAAAGAAAAGGGCTTACAGTAAATTTACGATTAAAAGGAAGTTACACAATCTTCCTTACATAAACCCATTAAATTGCAATTTCTAAAACTATTGAAAATGGAATTTAATATGATAATCAACAAAATAATAGCATAAATTCTGTCTAATCTAGAATTTAGTTATCAGACAGTCAGGTATCCAACAACAATATAAATCAATACATTTCCTGTAAACTCATATATATGACTCATTAAAAACTTATTTATCTGTTTTTTTTAAGCAACCATTGTGTAGATTGTGAAAACGTGTTGCCTGTCCTTGTAGTGCATCTAAAACCTGTTGTTGTGCTTGAACACTTGTTGAGATCATTATAGATTTAACCATAGTAAAAAAAGAATCACCGGGTAATGTATTAATACATAATGGTGTTATTATTAATTAATAGTATATATATTGATAATTTTCTGCTTTAACAACTTTTATTTTAATACTTTACTTGAATTTGACTATATTTATACTGTATTTAAAATGTTCATACAGTGTTATATTAATTTACTTCCTCTCTTCTATCATAAAACCAGGTTAAATATCAGCCAGAGAACATAAGTGTCAAGTGTATGTCCTTCCTGTTTTGTTGCACCTTATCCCTCAGTCTGTCAATCTTACTCGCTCACAACGTGACCAGAACCCCTAAGCACAGATTAATTAGTTCATCTTTGTCGATAAAACTGAGAAGAATATTTTGACTCTTAGATTTGATTCGTCTTTTATTATGACAACAGCAATGTTACTGATGTACTCACTGACGCAACAAAAACACGAATGACCACTGCGGTTAGACCGGCTTTGTAGCTTCTTATGCAGCATAGAAGCGAGACAACCATAGTATCACTGCTAGCTCATCTTGCCTTGAGTAACCACAGAGAAAAACCTGTTTGACTGTTTGAGCTGTCTCTTTGAAGAACATCCAAACAATGCTAATGTAACTCCAGGTGCTGGTCTTAACACCATCTCTTGACATGCTGAGTAATAGACAAGCCTCACAACCCCATTTAACCAAGGGTGTGGTTTGAGTGTTGGCGTTCCATAGATTTTGAGAAGTCATGGTTGTGTCTTATCTAGTGAATACAGATACTTGCCTTGGTGGACTTTCAGAGCATTTCTTGACTTTTAAAAGCCTCTGCCTCTCTGCTTGTTTTGTTGCGTCTAGGTGCTGAACAAATAAAAGCTGAGTATTATGTGAGCGTGGAAGAACACGTCCGGTGCCCTGCGGTACCTCACTGTTCCCCACAAAGCCTTCACGCTGCAATGCAGCTGGTCAACATCCAGACACTGGCCTTCACTCCACCAAACACACTCCCCTGGAGAGTCTACCTGTACACGCACACTCACTACTCATGCTCTGCCAATCCACCCCAAAGCACGCTCATACTGGGGGAGCTGCTGTACACTGGAAAGGCAGAACAGAACGTGGGAGTAAAGAAAGGCATGGTTGATGGAGAAGAGGTGGCGGAGGGCAGGGAAGATGTGCAGGATAAAGAGGGCGCAGAGGCCACAGCACATGGGCTGAGCCGAAGAGAAGACGAGGAGGGAGTAAAAGTGACTCTTAAGCAGCAACCAAGAAATGACGAAGCTCTGAGGGGATTTCTCTCAATCCTTACCACTGTACTGCACACACTGTCTTCTTAAGTATGTTACATACAGTACAGGCCAAAAGTTTGGACACATTCAATGTGTGTTCTTTATTTTCATGACCATTTACATTGGTAGATTCTCACTGAAGGCATCAAAACTATGAATGAACACATGTTGAGTTATGTACTTAACAAAAAAAGGTGAAATAACTGAAAACATCTTTTATATTCTAGTTTCTTCAAAATAGCCACCC
>JAUYWH010000025.1:2497427-2512067 GCA_034779795.1 Ctenopoma multispine | reverse complement strand
TGGCCCCTTTGCCTTCACTCTGCGGTCCAGCTCACCCCAAAACACACTGAATGAGAAGGTGTGTCCAAACTTTTGGCATGTGCTGTACATCATTACATCTTCTACAGACGCTCGCATTTACACCCATTTCCTGACCACAGGCGTAAAAAAAAATGGTTCCTTGCAGAAGTAGCCCTTCTCTCTGAGTTGTTCCGCTCACATACGTCTATAGAAAACTCAAAATAAATATGCAGGCAAAAGACAGGTTTGCAGGTTGCAGAACCACACACACTGGTCCTTTAACTTTGCATGTTTTAAGTTGCATTAGCAGATAGGTAGGGGAGTTTTTAGAGGAGTTAACAAGAATGGCATTCAGTAGAGAAGCAAACTTCATCTGAAAGCCGTTAATCTCCTCAGTTTGTTGTTTCACACTCAAGCCGTAATAAGTAGATTAAAGGGTTCACTGTAGATCAGGGGTTCCCAGGTCTGATCCTCGAACACCCCTGCCCTGCTTGTTTTCAGTTATCTCACTGTGGATGAGGTGTGTTCAGTCAGTTAGAACCTGAAAGATAATAATTCATGTTGTCTTTTCTCTCTCCACCCTCCTAAACCCCCAAGTTTTTTCCCCTTTTGTGACTTAGAGATAGTATTATTCATGTACAAACACATACCATGATGAATTCTGAGAGGGGGGGTCTCTACTCACTCATTCAAAGCCTGCAGAGCTGGGCAGAGGCTCTAAAGCTGAAAAGCAATATGGACATTGTTTTCATTTCAGTAGGGGTGGGTGGTTAAGAAGACACCATCTGGGCCCAGATGTGTGCACTGGAGGCTGGTATGATAAGAGCTGACTTAAAGTAATAAAAATATTTGGATTGCACTGACGGGACTTTGTGTCTGTTTATTTAAGTCAGCAGCTGTGTTGTTACAGGACACAGAGTGTGTGCGTTACAGATGCGGAGCAGGTGGTTGGACAGTTTTCAACGGTGACGACACAGCCGGTTCATAGCAGGGCACGGCCACCTGGGGCTTCGCACTCGCGTCTCGACGGCGGCGGCGGCGGCGGCGACGGCGAGAAACAACCGGAGGAGGATGCGTCAGCGCCGCTTGTCTCATGTAGAACCGTCCGAGCCTTATCTCCTCTCTCCGTTGGTTTTCCGTGCCTTTTGAGTACAGGATTAAGGAGTGAAACCCGTCAGTGACGGTCAGCCGCCGTGCCGCTGACTTATCTAGGGGGTAAGTTGACAGTTTACCTGCCCTGTAACTGACACGTTACTTTTCGGTTTGTACCGTCAGTGACTTCGTTAGCTCACGCACGACACTTTTAGCCAACTTATCTTTTAAACTGTGTCATTTGAAAGTGCACTGACGTGCTATGCGCATAGGCTTATTTAGTGGGCAGCTATTTTAAATAACTTTTCGCTAGCTACGTTTATTGTCGTTCACGTTAAGCGAAGCGTCCTTACGTTTAGCGGCCGTCGACGTAAAGAACGTGACATAAACATCCGTGTTTATAATTTCTCTAACTTTAACGTTAAAGCTAATATTACAGGAAAAAAATCTATTTTTTTTACTACTTCGGCTTTGTACGCCTTTCTCCACCAGTAGCTAACTATAACTTTATATAACATTATATTTAAAGATTGAAACGTCACTTTTATCGTATTGCAGCAGTCTCCTTTTAAAAGTGAAGCTAGCTTGGCTACGGTTTCCTCGTCGTCCATTTTTTGTTTTTGTTTTAATTATAAAATAATTTATTCCTTATTAGGAAAACTCACCATATCTAACCCTTTTACCCACAGAGACACACCTGTCCTGTCGGGCAGGCTTTGGCAGCCACATTGGCCCGTAGTTTAGATCATTGTTGACCTGTTGGGGGCTCTGCTTACTATTTAACAGCGTGCAGAAAGCCAGAAATACATTCCCGGGATACCATAAACATTTTAAATGCCAGTGCTTGCAGATAAGAGACATTCTTAGCTAAATCTAAATCTAAAGGCCTCCCTTTTTAATCTCTATTCTACAGTGTTAACATGTCACTTCCCTTCCTTGTTTACTGTAAATCCCACACATGTTAAAGATTATTCTGGCAGCTGAGCCATGAGAGAAAGCGTAGGAAATACTGTATGTCTGTGAAGATTCTCAGTCATCCAGGTGAAGTTGTCTGGAAGTTCTCACAGCAACTGGTCTTCCTTCTTGTAAAGCTGAAACGTGACCGCAAAGTCACTAACCAACTTCCCTCTGACTGAGGAAGTTATTTGGATGATTGACGAAACGTTTCAACTTTAAAACAAAGAAGTCCAGTTGCCACGACTGAACTTCCAGAGGAGAAATACTGCAGAAATAATTGTAGTCATTAAGCTTTTACGTTGAGCTTTATTTGATCACAGTCATTTCTTATCTTTTTTTCATTTCTGTGTAAAATAACTTGCTTATGTGCAGTTTAGGCTAACAACCTTTGAATCCAAAAATAGGAATACAGGGAAAAAAAGTCACAAGATAACAAAGAATAACACGGGACATGTTATTGTGGGGAAACCCAAAGTTTGTATAAAATAATTCTGATCTGGTTGTGGCAAGTTGAAAAAAACTTTTTTTGTACTGTAGAAGTCCAGCAATATTGTTTCTGAGACATGCTGAACAGCCCTCATCGCTAGATTAGGAAAACAGATAGTTCCAGAAATGATAAGGCATAATTTACTTAGGCCTCATCACATACAGTATGAAATGAAAGAGGATAATTATGTGTGGGTGGAAGAACATGCCCTGTGCCCTGCAGCTCTTCACTATTCCCCACAAAGACTTGAGGCTGTGATGCAGCTGGTCTATATCCAGATGATGGCTTCATGCTACCAAACACACTCACCTGGAGGGTCCACATGTACATACACACACTATGCACGCTCTGCCGATATGCTCAAGCACCAACTGAGCGATGGCAAAGCTTTGAAGGCGTTTATCTCCATCCTTGCATACAAACAGCCTTCCCACTAGATCAGAATTACAGACAGTGGAAGCAGTCAGTTCAGGAAACGACGAGGCATAATTCACTTACCACAAGCATTAGCCAGATAAGTGTTTTACTTTTTCAGAGTCATTCTGAGCTAATTACATCAGGATTGTTTAATACTAACAGTACTGGGACAAAACTATCTCGTCACAGCTTTACATGTAACGTGTGGGGTCGTTTTTGATTAATTCAACAGGCTAAATGCATCTATATTTGCCTTACTGTCATTGACAGAAAATACAGGATTAGCCCATTTTGTAGAGTTTGGATAAAGGTCTTGACGATTGATGTGGTCATGTGATGACATGTAATAGAAGCAGAACAGAATTCAGTATTACTGGCTGTGGTTTGTGCTGCAATTAAGCTGCAGTTAAACTGCACTGTATTATACAGAGACTAGCTTAGCCTCATGGGGTGAACAAAAAAAAACTGTCAATTTAACAACTTACAGATGAAAACTGCATTTTCCAGAACAATAACACAGTTGAATCAAAGCCTTTCTAAAGCAATTTGAACAATAACCGACCATTATCACTTTCTGTAGGTAGAATTGTTGTATTATTATGTATTTTTTGTAACTAAAAATCACCAGCTGTGGATAAATGTTTACATTATTACTCTTAAGTTTTGTGTTTACTAGGCCCATCAACACAAACAGTCCAGTGAACATGTTGCTTTATCTGAGCCTAAGTATTATCGTGAATTATTTACTGCATCATTACTGATTTATTTAGCTGACTGAGTTATACACCAGTTTAACGTAGGGGTATCCACTCTGTGTGTGTCTGTGTGTATCTGTCTATGGTAGGAAATGAGACGTCATTCAAAGAAGAAGAATATTGTTTTGGCTTTGGTCCTTCTTGCCGGAGGATTATACCTCATTAGTCACTCTGACTCCCTCATTACCGTGAGTACACCCACGTGAGCAGCAAGGGTTAAATTTTAACCCATGATTCTACAAACACTTACACTGCCTGCAGGAAACATATTCAAGCCAATTGCAAAGTGAGAATTTATAACAAAGAATAACTGGAAGTGTACATTTTATCAGTGACGTGCAGTCGGGAGGCAGGTGAGGCAGTACATGCCCATTGCTGTTTCTCCTTATGTCGCCAATATACATGTTTGATTACACATGTACTACACACACTGATGTTGCGCATAAAGAACGTGTGTGACATATTTAGTCTTTCTGATCTGTCATAAATGCGCAGTGAAAATGCACAGGGTGAGGCAGAGTACCGTGCTGCACTGAGGGGGGGCAGTGCTGAGCCCCACTCATTTAAATTTGTTCTGAAAAAATTGCAGATTACATCTCAAAACTAAAGGATATTTCTAAACTGGAAGGAGGTATTAGAGAGAGGAAGACCAGAGCTGAAAGGTCTGCTTCAAACACGTAAGAGAACGGTAACAACCAAATGCTTCAATTTAGGTCAGAATTTAAATTGAAGCTTTAATTTGGGTTCATATATTTGTACATCTGACTCCAGAGGAGTCGGTGCCTCACCAGTCACGAACCTCACTGCACGTCACTGCATTTTATTATACATATTCTAACAATAAATGTGTACATTTGTTATGCAGGGCACAAGGTCACACAAACCGATTCCAAATGAGTTATCTTGGCAAGCAGAGAGGTTGGTTAGTAAGGAGTCTTGGGTCGAGCAGGGAGATTATCTGCCTCTCAATATGTCCTATCAGCTCCTTGCTGGAGCCCCATCTACTCAGCAGAGTGAGTGACATGTAGTATTATATTTTGATATATATTCAGGTGGAAGTTCAATGAAGCCATATCATTCTCAAGCGAGCCAGAATAAGTTAAACTCAGATACTTTTCATAATGATGATTGGTGGTTTGAAATGATATAAAATCCTCTCTCACTTTCTGTTTCTGTGCCGACATGTTTCAGGGTACTTATCTATAGGACTATCATCCGTAAAGAGGAAAAAGGGCAGCTATCTAACCCCCACCTTGAAGTCCCTCTTCTCTCATTCGTCCCCGGAGGAGCGCTCCTCCATGGTGGTGGTAGTGCTGCTCGCAGATTTCGATGTCAGTTGGAGAGTCGACATAGTGAGGGAGATCAAAACTGCATTTGCCCCAGAGCTGGAACAAGGCCAGCTCGTGGTCATCCATGTTCCTCAGGATTGGTACCCTCCCATTAGAGGTGCAGTGCATGTGTGATACTACTTCTGTACAAATCCATTCACATTCATATCATGTTATGTTGTGTTGTGAAACTGAGGGATCTCTTGTTCACCTGCAGGTATAAAGAGGAACTACAACGATGCTCCAGATAGGGTATCATTCCGCTCCAAGCAGAACCTGGATTACTCCTTCCTGATCCACTACAGTGCCGGCCTTGGCCAATACTACCTCCAGCTGGAGGATGATGTCCTCTCTGCTAAAAACTTCCTCACCACGATCAAGAAGCACATTGAGAACCAACAGGCAAAGAGGAGCACCTGGGCGATGCTGGAGTTCTCCGCCCTCGGCTACATCGGGAAACTCTATAAGTCAGCTGATCTCCCTCTCCTGGCTCGCTTCCTTTTCCTCTTTTACCAGGAAATGCCTTGTGATTGGTTGATGACTCACTTTAGAGAGCTGCTGACTCAGAAAGAGCCAATCCTCCTCAAACCCTCGCTGTTCCAACACATGGGCACTTTCTCTTCATTCCAAGGGACATATAACAAGCTGAAGGACAAAGACTTTGAGGAAGGGTTTTACACTAATCCTCCAGCTGAAGTGTACTCTGACATGTCCACATACCAGAAACACTTCCCCCGACTGGCATGGGATGCAGGGGAAGGATTCTTCTGGGGACGCTCCCCGGAAAAGGGAAATTACTTCACTGTGGTATTCAGAGAACCAACAGTGGTGACGGGGATATATGTAGAGAGTGGGTCAGGGGGCAAGGACCTCCTGGACTCTGCACAGGTGGAGATAGGCCATAGTGTGATTACCACAGGAAAAGAGAAGACTTGTAAAGAGTTCCAGTCAGTAGGCATCTTAAAGGATGGGAGGTTTGAGATTCAGGAGTTGGACAAAGCATACAGCTCTGTCTCTTCCTGTTTGAGGATAGAGGTCACAGCTGGGCAGAAGGACTGGGTGATCATTACAAAAGTCAGGATTACAACAAAGCCAAGTACACCTCCACACCAGGGAAAAGTGTGAACCTCTTATCACCAGGCTAATAATTTATTTTTACCTGCTGAGTCTTGTATGCAGGATGAACATGTGAGTTTAGTGCCTTGTTCAGCAGTTGTAACTGTTGAAACAACAACCCAGTGCTTTAAAAAACTGTCTAGGCTGCTGTGAATTGTTTACCAAGCTCTGTGACCACTGTTTCTTCATTATATCAACATAATGAAGTGGTTTGCAATGATAAACATTTATATAAGTAACTCCATATGTTACATATATATTTTTATTAATTTAAATAAATTCATTATGATTCAGACTGATGGTTTAACACACACACACACACACACACACACACACACACACACACACACACACACACACACGCTTACGCAGCCCAGTGGGAGGAAAAAAATCATCAGCTGCAGGACCGCTCCTGCATCTCAAACAAAGACAAGGTGAACTACCTTTCCTTATCAGATCCACTACATCTAGTTTGTTCCATAAAAATTACTGAGAATTAAAGACACAATTTGTAGTTTTCTTTGTCTGAGGTGTGCATGGACATAGAGTCCTCATACGGATTATAGAATAGCTTTATGTACACCCATTGGTCACTTTATTAGGTACACCTGTGCAATCTAATGCAATCCAAAACAGCAGCTCTGCCATGGATTTTAACTACCAAAGAGGTAGTAGTAGATAATTCTACTGTGTGTGTGTATTACTGAGGTCATGGTGGTGCATTATACAAATAGGTGTTTCTAATATTTTGGCCCTCTCATTTATGTAAACAAGGCAGCAAAAACTGGGATGAATTAAGTAACTTGTTCACACAGATTCCTTCATTTTTGCTCTCAATTTAATCACTTGTGCGTTTGTTTTTTCCTCCCCCATGGCACTGGCTCCATTGTTGATTGTTTTTAAATGTGGAGGTGTAGGGGAGGAAATAACTGACTGAAATATGTCTGTGTGGTTTTATAATGAGTCATGGGGCTAAGGCTGTGGGCCAGTGTGCTGTGGTTTATTTCTCAGTACAAGTATTGATAATGGGGTTAGACAGCAAAATGCCCTTAATCAGAACACATGCTAGGATGTGCAGAGCCGTACTGACCATTTAAAAGTCATACATATTTCCTGATGGTGATTTAGGTTAATTTTATAGTCTGTGATCCTGGGAGAATATAACTTTTATCCACATTCATTGCTGTCAGATAGTAGAAAGAATCTCTGAATCTGATAATCTTTATATAAAACCCATAATGCTGCAAACAGTGGCTGAACCTATGTCAAAATCTGAGCTGACACAAAATCAAGCTACTGACTAAGCTATACACACATCTACTAACTGTCCAATTCTGTTTCCACAGAGAGAAGAGAACAATAGTTGTTATTTAGTTTTTTTTCTCTGTTAAATGATGCTGGAACTCTGGTTAGCTCACAGAACAATAAGACATTCAGCTGATAAAATAATAGAAGTAGAGAGAGGGAAAAGGAGATGGCATGTGAAAGTAGCTACGGTAAAAAACTCAGTAATATTATCATGAAGCAAACATCCAAAATGATGACTGTATGTATATATGTTTAATGATTTACAAACTGGAACCTTTTATAGAATTAGAGCCAAAATAAGTGTTAAAAGTTATTTATTTTTCTCAATATTTTTTCCATCTTCTAAGAGAATGAAATTAAAGTTCATGGTTCTTGCTGCGTTTGTCTGATTAGGCGATGACTGTGTTCTTTGGACCAGCTGCTTTCCCTGACGTATCGCTCTCTGGTCTCACCGTGCCAGTATCAGTATTGGTTCCCTCATCAGCAGCAGCCGTCAAAGCTGGCTTCTCCTCAGCCGCAGGGCACTGGCTTAGTGGTCTGTCATTCCCTGTATCCTCAGAGGGACAAGCGATGGATCCAACCACAGCTGCCTGCGAATCCTGGTTTTGGCTGCCAGTTATCTCGCCTCTGGTTACAGGGCGGCTCTGAGACGGTGGGCGAGCTTCAGCTGCAGAGGGTGGAGCGGCACTGTCCTGCTGAGTGAGATCAGACATTAGAGCAAAGTGAACTTTGAAAAGAAGAAAGAGCCCATTCTTAGAAATGAACAGCTGTGAAGAGCAATAACATACAGTATACTCTTAATCATATAATAGTGTTCCACAGTGGCTGCTGTTAAGCAAAAGTTAAAAGTCAGACTGGTGATGAAAACATGGCTTCAAATCTTAAGCATTTGTCCACCACATGAAACATTAATAAATCTGCCTTATTAAACTGATTTTGCATGCTAGTGAACTTTGGCTCGATATTTCTCTGTAAGTGATACTACTGAACTTGAAATAGTATTCCTCTTCTTTGCCACTGTGACAGTTTTTGGAAGATGAATCTTTTAGTTAACAGAGTATGCTTACCAATGTAACACCTTACACACAGTCACTGTGAGCTCTTAATTTACCAAACAAATCTCTTATGGCTGGTCACAATCATAATTACACTTTGGAACTTTGGTGTCAGATGTCAGTTAAGGTCTGTTTCTGTTAACAGTTTCTTTTTATGCGGGAACAGAAGACTGTTGCTGAGATCACACTGAAAGTTTTTTTGGCACTGTACAGAGTAAATGTCTGGAGAAAATACACAAGGTCCTTCAGCGTAGTTTGTTTCCTTTAAGATTAGGCGAGTGTGTTATTTAAGAGTTGATTAATTATTTTTACTTTAAATCATATAAATACTGTAGCTTGATGTTATTTAGAAACTGAAACACACAGGAACTTTAGGCTCCGACACAGAAATGTACTTGTCCTGGCACAGTGTTCTTACTGTAACTCTACTATAACGTCTGCTAAACAACAGCTACTGTGACCCTACATTTACCCCAAATTCCGATCAGATATCTGAGCAGTCTCTTTTATCCTCAAGCCTAAGCTCCATATTGTGGTGGGCAGAGTTTCAGCTCATCTCACCACACCTCAAAGAGAAATACTCCCTTAGGGCACCGCAGACTGAATGAGTTTGAAAAACCTGCCTGTAAACCTCTTTGTTCAGGAAGTTATTATGTTGTGATCTCTCAGATATTTCTACTCCTCTCCTATCTGCAGACAATCTGTTTATCATATAATATTACAGTGTATATGAAATATGCTATACAAATAAGATGTAGTAATTCTGATATCAATATCAACTGTATTCTTAGGTAAATATGCTTTATGCATATGTGTATATACATATATATACTGTGTGTGTGTGTGTGTGTATCTGTATGAAAACAGAATGGTCTTTTTTTTTTTAATGTTCTGAATATCTTGGACACTACATTTATACATGTATGTTTTCCTCCTGTTAACAGACTGAGGCCTAACCTGCTTGCCAACATCTTTAGCTGCGTTTTTGCTGCCTCTCTGTGGTTGAGACTTGCCAGTGTGTTGGGGGTCAAGGCCCCAGGTCTTCAGCCTGTTCAGACCCTCCACAGAGCGGGCTGTAGGGTTGACGCGGTGGGCTGGGATACGAGCAGGTAGATCCCAGGTCCCTTTAAAGTCTGGCCATGCATTGCCCCTCTGTAGCATAAACACAAAAAAGCAGGAGACATAGATTCACAGTGAAAGGCCATTTTTACAAAGAGGGGGGAAAGTGGGTTTAATATCACCTTAGCTACACCTGGGAGCAGGTGTCCTCTATCATTGGCAATGAAGGTGGTGTGACCGTCCTGTGCAGTGGGTCTCTGCAAAAACACACATTGAGCTTAACTAATGCTGCTCATCACATATCTAAATGACAATGCAACTGCTGCAATTCATTTAATACCACAGGACAGGACTGCTGACATACAACTAGTGTACCTCTTTGAAATGCTTCGTCTCACACCAGTTCTGCAGCCTCTGCGACTTGAAAGCATTGTCATACTGTGGATGGAAACGTATAAACTAGGTTACGTCTGAATGCATGAGAAATAACAAAAAAACGTCTTCGTTCCAGATTTTTACCATGCAGTTCGCAGATATTGATGTTAGTTACCTGATTTGCTGAGAAACTGGACGACATTTCTGCATCCGCCTGCAGCCTCCGCGTTTGTTGTGTTGACTCGTTGCATAGCAACAAAATCAAATGATTTTGATCAAGTAATTTCATTTAGTTAGTAAACAGAAACACACTGAGCTGATGAATCGTCTGTATTTTGTATATAACTATCTAATATGATTTATTATTTAGCTTACGAGCAAACACTTTTACTTATAGATATAAAGGGAATATTTTGTGATAAATGAATTTAGCTAACTAAGACCGGCTTAGCGAGTGTGGTCATGTTTTCCTACACACAGCTGTCATTTAATCTGCACGCTAATAATCTCAATTGGCTCTAATTGTTAATTAACCCCCTCTTAGAAAAAATATTCACAAGCGACATTTATTTTGGAAGTGTTGGCCGGAAGAGTGTTTATTTTACTTCCGGTTAGTGTCCCTGTTAATCGCGGATGTATGCTAGCAAGAAAATAGGCAAAACGTAGTTAAAACGTCCAGCTCACTTAGGTATTCTTCCCCTTTTGTATTATGTTTGTTTTATGAATTATTAATTCTACCGTAGAGTAATTTTAAAGCCTGTTTGGTTGTGTTTACATCGGGTTATAACGTTAATTAAACTCTCATGCTGGCAGCTAGCTAGCTGACGTCGGCTCTATCTTTCTGTATAACGTTTCCAGACTGGACGTTTGGACGTTTTCCACGAGTCATGGAGGGCCCGTCCTCTCTTTCACCTGCCAACCGAACTGGACCGGTGTGGCTGGCGAACAGGAGAGATTCTAGCGGGGTTGCGGAGTCTGATCCTGCTCGGGATGTGAAAACACACTTTCGCGTCTGTCGCTTCATTATGGAGACAGGTAACCTACAGAAAGCTGTGTATCTCACATAGTACACAATGGAAGCTCATGTCTATCAGGAAATGTAATTTTAAATTTTAGTAAAAAAAAGTCCAGTAGTTGATCATATGCTGCTGTGTAGGTTGGTGGAAAAAGATAAGTGATAACATCCAGCAAATAAGACATTGGCATTTTGTGCAGTAATCATACTCTACTACAGACTTGCTGCACAAATTCAGTGACTAAATCATGAGTTAAATAAATGATAAAAAGAAATGGGATGAAGTGTGATGAACAGACCATCTTCACTGTGATGATGATGGAAACACAAAAGTTCTTTTTGAGTGTACTCTGAGGTTAAAGAGTTGGCTATTGCTCCCTCCTTCCGTGTTCAGGAGTGAAGCTGGGCATGCGCTCAGTGCCCGTAGCCACAGCGTGTGCGTTGTACCACCGTTTCTTTGAACACGTCGGCTTGCGTGCGTATGAACCCTACCTGGTGGCCATGAGCTGCGTGTACCTGGCTGGCAAAGTAGAGGAGCAGCACGTCAGGACCCGGGACATCATCAACGTAAGCCACAGGTAATGTGCGTGCAGCACACACCGCTGTATGGCCACACTGGAATCCTACTGTTCAGAGCAGCCACTTCATCAGTGAAAACATTTCCTACCACAGCTGTTATTAATAAGTTGCGTTACTTTAAATTGTGTGTTTGTTCTAGCAGTGCCTATAGAAAACAACTGCTGAACTTTTAAATGTAATATTTTTAGATGTTTTTTTCATGCTGCTGTGGCTTTAGAATTAAAACATATATAAAGCAACATGAATGAACAGTTTCATTTACGGCTGGAAATAACAAATATCGTTATTGTTATAATTTACTGGGATTATTACATTATTAGAATATTAGTTCTTTGGTCACTAAGATGTCAAACTGGAAGATGTCCATACTTATTACCCTGCAAACTGTCTGTAAAGCTGTTTGATCTGTTTTCATGGAGAATGTGTTCTGTGTTCTAGGTGTCACCTTAAAATATTAACTTAGACACTGTAAAAACACTCTTCTGTTCTGTAACTTTTGACGGCATTACGTCGTCATTAGCACAAAGTGTCTCAGTATTACCAGGAACAGGACCTTGCTTTACTCTACAGCAGAATTGATTAGTCGGTTATCTAATCAGCAAAAATAAAATCAATCTGCAACACTTTTGATAATTGCTTTAACTGTTTCTCAAGCTGAAACATGAGATATCGTGTAAATCTGACTCATCTCTTTTTTATTTCATTGCAATTGTGTTTAAAATGTCATGCGTCTCCTTTAATATTCAAATAATATGATGATTAAAATGATATTAGCTTGCAGCTATACATTTAAACCTTTAGTACAAATAGCTAATATATACAGCTTTTTGATATATGAATAACATAACTCATGAGTGTCTCATGTTGTTTGGTTTGTTTGGTAATTGGTGAATTTCACTTCCAATGGGGTGTTGGTCTGCATTTTCAGATGTGATCTGAAAATAGTTCATATTAAATGAAGTGACTTAGAATACTGCAGGGCTTTTTGCTCATCAGTCTTTGTTTGGCATGTCGTGTCTTTCCGAAGTGGTCACCTTGGATGCTGTCTGCCTCTACCTTCCCTTTCTCCTTCCGATCCTCCCTCCCAGGTACTTCAACAGTGGCAGCGCTCCTTTAGAATGTGACAAGGAGTTCTGGGACCTCAGGGACAGCGTGGTGCAGTGTGAGATCCTCATCCTGCGACAGCTCAACTTCCACGTCTCCTTCGAACACCCTCACAAGGTAGGTGAGTGTGTGTGTTTCTGCACATGTGCGTATCCCTGTCCCCCTTGTTTAGCGTTGAGCCTCCTTGTCTGACTCTGTTACCGTCTGATGTTGTCATGGTTGTCCCGGTGTGTTTGTTTGTACAGTTGCTGTACGATCTGAGGTGTTGAAGAGGTGTTTTTTAAATATTGGTTGAAAATGCTGTGTCATTTTCCCTGGCTGATCGGATCTCTTTTAGCAATTCTAAATTCTTTATTTTATTACTCAACCCTTGCATTCACCCATCCAGGGGTCAAGTGTCTAGTGCAAGTGATATAATATTTGATTTTATTTACCTGTGATGCACTGGTCACCCCTGCACACATTCTAAATTGGTTGACTAAATTTAAACAAATTAAATTGAGGAGTTCACTCAGTCATAGAATGCATAATGCACTTTTTTATATTTCATTTAATCTCTCTTCAGTATTTACTCCACTACCTCTTGTCTGTGAAGTCCCTGGTTAACCGTCACGCGTGGTCTCGAACCCCCATCGCTGAGACTTCCTGGGCGTTGCTTAGAGACTGTTACCACGGAGCCATGTGCATCCATCACAAACCGCAACACATCGCAATAGCAACGCTGTACCTTGCGCTGAACAGCTATGGAGTGGAGCTGCCTGTCGGCGAGAAAGAGTGGTGGCAGGTGCGTGTTTGCTGCAAAGTGTGCATAATTATAGAGTGAAGAGAGAAGACTGATTGAAAGTGTGTGTGCGTGCGCATGAGAGCAACTGAAAGATGTCAATTTATTTGAGTATAAAACCTGACATTTATAAAGTTATGGCAACAGTTTCATTTGTACAAGAGTGGTATTCCTTTTGAACCATGTGTGAATGTGAAGCACTGAAACCAGTTGAACTGTTAGTTTGTGTGTAAGAGATCAAAGCAGTTTAAAGATCAATCAAAAAAATTTAAATCAATTAAAATGTCTGTTTAAATTGAAGCACCAGAGGAGTGACATAATTAAAATGTCTGACACCAAAACAATAGCACATTCTGCTGAAAAACATTGCTTGGTACACTTAGCTAAAATGACTGCAGCTTGATTCAACAGTTCTGCAGTAAATCCTCCCTTCAGGAAGCAATAATGTTCAGTTTTTAACATGTGCCCAAATCAATGGGTGGTGTGTGGCACAAAATGTCAAATTCTAGGCTTTTAAGACAAATATGGCTCACATTTCAGGTTAATCTGCACACGAGTGGCTGGATAAAACTTCACTTACAAGCAATGAATGATTGTGAATCATTAACGCAAGATTGAACCTGACTAAAAGTTTGGAAATTGTGCCTTAAAGATGTGTGTCAGCATTTAAAGGACTCATAAAACAATTAATGTGGGTTTAAAAATGATCACGTGTCAGTAATTAAGCCTGAAGTGTCAGTTTACGAAATACATTTTTTACATTTCCTGTTACGGGAACTTAGTGGAGTTTAGGACTGCAGAGATGTTTTCATTATTTTATTTGTCTGTGTTTTTAGACGTTGGTTCTTGCTTTGCAACATTTATACGAAGAAGAATGTCAATCTGGATCATTACCAGCCTCTGTGCTGATGGTTTTCACTCACTGGGATGTAACATGTGCTATTGTTGGGTTCCCTGTTTTTTATCTAGTGGACTTTAAACCACTGTTTTGCTCAAATTTGTCGATAAAGAAACATTTAGATCATGATGGGCACAAACAGTACCTTACACCGGCTCTATAGCAACTGCACAGCTCTGTAACATGGTTCACTTTAATGTCTGAGGATTGAGTCATGGCAACTGGACTTCTTTCTTCCAATCTGAGTGAAGTTGGTAGTGACCACAAATATATATCTCCAGGTTGGTTTCACCTCACACCTACCTTGAATAGGC
>JAUYWH010000025.1:2458072-2497327 GCA_034779795.1 Ctenopoma multispine | reverse complement strand
GGAAGAAAGAAGTCCAGTTGCCATGACTCAATCCTCAGACAACTTTACCTGGATGACTGAGAATCTTCACAGACATGGTTCACTTTAAGTTAAGTGACATCCCCACCTCATCATCCAGCTGCACACAGTCTTCAAAGCAGAAGTGCCTCTTGTATGTGTTAAGTATTCGTTGAACAATGGTGACAATTAAGAGTTTTCCATTCTCAAACACTTTTGCAAATGATGTCTCTTTTGTTAAAGCTTTGATTTTATAAGTCACTACATCCAAATGCAAATGTGAAAAGAGTCGGATTTGTTATGGTTTTCTACTTCAGTCCTCAAGGCAATCAAATCTAGGTCGTCTGAAATAGCGTGTGGACCTTTGATGTCCACTGTTTATTGAGGCCAGGTGTGGAGCTGAAAGTCTGTTGTGTGTCTGTGTGTGTGTCTTTCTGTAGGTGCTGTGTGAATATGTGACCAAAGCAGACATCGACGCTGTGATCTCGGACCTTCTTCAACTCTACGACATGGAGGCAAAGTGTATATAAAGGACGCACCTATGAGACTTGCACGTGGGAGACATATGAGACTGTTTTGTCCGTCTGTGTCTGTATGGTATGAATATATGTGTGTGTGTGTGTGTTGCTCTCTCATGTATTGGGGTTCAGGTGCATTTGTGTACATATGTCCCGGTGTGTGTTTGTGTGTGTGTGTGTGTGTGTGTGTGTGTGTGTGTGTGTGTGTGTGTGTGTTCGAGAAGAACACTTTGTATTGCCCCAGATAGTCTGTGAGCTGTGACAAAACCACTCCTGCACTACCGATTCCTGCCGCCTTGGGGAGACATTTTCAGATTTTCAGCTCTGCAGAATGCTGATGGGCTCTGGATATCATGGGCTCCCGGTTTCTCAAAACTATCTCAGGCTTCATTACCAACAATCTGATCACACAACACACATAACATGTTTTAACCACAAATACCACTGTATGGATTTGATAGGAAAATCTAAAGTTCACCACACAGTTGTTATAAATAATTCAATCAATGAGGCCAACAAATCAATAGAAATGCATGACTATGGTGACAGTAATTAGATATTTATTATTGAATGATGTTATCCTTGCACATTTTTGCACAAGGATAAAGCTAGACAATAATAAATATGTAGCTGAGGTTAAGTTTTGAACGACTGATTAGAATCCACAGCACTTTGCTGCATAAATCTACATATCAACAAGGAAATTTGGATTTTCTGCACTCAATACCAGTTGATCCCTCATTAAATATACATGCTGTATCATCTTGACGTTGCACACTGTTATATAAAACATATTTACATGTGAATACATTAATTGGCTTAATGACCTCTTCACTCTACAGTGGGATGTTTGGCAGATCAAGTGCCGCTTGGCTGGTTAAGTATTTCCTTGTGTGTTTTTGCACTGTTGCCATTTCTAAAGATCTGTTCATGAATTAATTAAAAGATAGTTTGTCATTTTTGGAGGAGGACCAATTTCATTTGGGAAAAAAAATGTAGGCATTTTTAAACAAATATTTCTGGTGTTCAGATTCTATAGTTTTAATTTGGACTGTGTTTGGTTCAAAGTGAACTCCACAGACACTGTAGTGTGTCATTACAAATATGTATAAAATTCTCATGTGCTGTGTCTTAGTTCTTTGAGCACAGTTTCTGTCCAGGAAGTATTAAACCTACATCAGTCTTTAGACTTTATCTGATAAATTGACAGTAGAGCAGCAGACAGGAAATATGGGAAGAGGCCATGACATGCAACAAAGGTCTCCAGCTGGATTTGAACCAGTGATGTTAAGGTAATGCAGCATGCGCATTAACCATTAGACTATCAGTGTATCTCAGCACAGTATCTTTTGACTCAGTCCCACATACACCATCCTGCTGCTCCACATACTCCGTGTATTAATCCACGTCTGTCCCTGCAATGTATTATTTCCCTCAGTTTAAATAATGTTTGCTTTAAAAAAAAAAACAGCTGTTTTTGGAAACTATTCAGTCTTAAAAAAATCAACTGTATTTTATTTGTGACCTACAAAAAAAGTATTTTTCTGCTAAAACACAGCAGAGCTCACAGCCCAACAAAGGGAAGGCGATGATTATGATCATCGCCAAATATCCTTATCTATCACCCCTAAGGTTTATCCTAAGTAGTAATAATCATCCAGTGTAATACTAGTTTGGAGTAATGCTGTTACAGGGGAAATGATAAAGCTTTGTTTTCAGGTGTAGCTATTGATACGAGGTTCACATCTTACAATTAAACACATGATTGTTCATGTGAATTTCCTGTTAAAGGGTTTTCTAACTGTACAGTACAGTTCAGTTAGTGAGATTCTAGCTGGAGTCACTTTTATCACAGTTAAGAGGGAAATAAAATGGTTGTTTAAAGATGATGTTTTGGGCCTTTTATCCTTCATGTGATAGATCGGCTGTAAGCAGACCGTGGGGGGGTGACATGCAACAAAGCATGTTGTCTACCAGTGAGAAATAATGTCGTTTTTACTTGGCGACATTTATTCGACAGTTTTAGTTGTTACTTTGCAGATGCAGATAGAACATCAATATAAAAGCTAACTCATAGATTATTATGGATTAACCACCTGTCATCACATAAAGTGATTAAAACCAGCTCCGCCGTTACAAGCCGTGCTGCATTTGTTCCACACCAAAGCTTGAGGTAATATTTTGCCTTTATTTTTTATTATTTACTCTAACTTTTTATTTTATATTCATTTTCACACTTGAAAGTTTGTCAAACAAGCCTGTACTAGACTTCCACATGCTGGATGTGTTTACAAGAAGGAAAACTACAGAAAATAGACTTCACTGAAGAACGTCACGTTGAAAATCACAATCAGCCAGTTTTAGAAGACACTCAGTGTGGCAGCCCACGGCTAAAAGCCCAGATCGCCTGGAGTTAGCCCAGCTCTGTAATGAAATTGCCTTAAGTGGAGTGTAAAATCATAGTGAGTGTCAGGGTGACGTGAGGACACCTTGTCCTGGTTTTAATTAGTGACAGTGTGTTGTGGGGGGAACGTGAAGAAACAGATATGCAACACTGCCAGCTGCATGACTTATGAAAACTCAGCCATCGCTGCTGTTTATCATCAAAAACTTGACTTTGTGCTGCCTGTCTGCTAAGATACGGTGAATACTCCTAAATGTTGCTTCAGCTTCTCTCTCTTCACTGTACAAAGCTCTCAGACTTGATATTTTTAGAAGCTTTGGCTTACTTACCTTTTTTTACCTTTATCTTGTAAAATCAGGTCTGCCTATCTCAGGTGTGTAAATGTGTCCAGGATAAAGAAGTCACAGTCACGTGATCAGCACTGACACATCTGAGCCTCCTCTTTCTGCCTTTTTTTTCCCTCTCTCTCCCTTCTTGCTCTTTCCTCGTGCATTCTGCTTCTCTTCACGGGACGAGAGACATTGCGTGCATCCCAATAGCGTCACGTGTCATACAATATTCCTCATCCTGACACATTCTCTCCCTTCTCATCTGTCACTCTCCTCCAGATACAATGTTTATCCTCCCTTGTGTACTGTAGCTGCTGGGGGAAAATCTGTCCGTCTTTCTCAACACCTTTTTTTTTTTTTTTTTTGTAACTTTCTCTGTTTGGCCTTCATCTCCTTTTCTCACCCTCTCCCTAATTCATTGTCCTCCTTCTGCTGCTTTCCTGCTCCTTTCCTCTTACCTGTGTCTCCCGCTCTTCTCCTCTTTGTCTCCTCCCTTCTGACTCCTCTCCTCCTCCCTCTGTCTCCCTAATGTTGTATTAATAATGGAGAAGGTGCGTGTTCAGCCAGACTCCATGAATTAACCATCAGATGGGAAGGAGCACTGAGGAAAGCAGTCGGGAAAAAGAGAGTGACTCGGATAGATGAGGAGAGCAGGGACTGAAGCGAGGGGTGAGGAGAAAAACGACGAAGAGGGGGAATGGCAAGTAAGGGAGGGGCGCTCATCTGTGTATCAACACTCTCCAGCCCGCTCTGATCGCCTCTCCTTCGCGCTGTATGCTTCTGATCTCCTTACACATCACTTCAGCCTTTACTGTGGGCTTGAGGGGAAGTCAGAAGGTCACACACGCACACACGACCAGCTGTGTGTGCGTGTCTCTGTGTGCACGTGTGTTTATACTAAAATGTCAGTTTGGGATGTTAATGTTATATCAGCCCTGCAGTCTAGGAGCTGAGTGCCCTTGAACTGATAAAAGCTCTGCAGCCTTCAGCCTCGAACCTATTAGACATCAAGCAAGCGCTCCTAAACACTCTAAATGGCTAATGCATAGACAATAGATTTAAGAGAACAGGTTTTTGTGTGTGTGTGTGTGTGTCTTAGTATTGAAGGGTGCAACAGAAAGAGCAGTCTGCATGATTCATCCTTCATGATGGGTCAGCAGACAGACAGTGCCATCGAACCATCAGTCAAAACTGTATCAAGACCTTTTGAGGTGCAGTTACATTTACACAAACACTGACTCTTAGTGTTACGGCCATTCCACAGGCTCTGTGTTTCGTGCTACATGCTGACATCAACATACAAACATACTGATGTTTTGCAAGTATGATGTACTCCATGTTTGCTAGCATGTGTGTGTTAGCACGCTAACAGTCGCCAAAAAACAAGGCTGAGAATGATGGGGAATGCCAGTTGCTGATTTGCAGAACGATTACGATTTTCACCCAAAATGGTGCAAGACTAAAAGTTAACTTAAGTTAGTACAATTATATCCTGTGTGATCCATGTCTGGACCAAACTGGACCACAAACCAATCAATCATCCAATAATGATTGATTTTCGTTGTAATCCCTCCAATATCTTTTTCAGTGTTTCAGTCTATACCAATGCAGTTCGCTGGCATTGCCATCCCTAAAGCAATGAAGGGAGCGTAGTTATACACTCTGTCCTGGTTAAGCTAATTTGCTTCATTAGGTGCGGTGTGGTTTGATCAGATTTGATTGGCAGTAGCCTGACAACATGAGCAAGCAACCCCACAACTGTCAATTCAAAAGCTGCTAAACTCTGGTGGACACACGGTGAGGTATCATTTTTTAACTGAGGCCAAACAAAGTTACAGAACATTATTAAGTGAAATAACTACTTATTTAGGCAGAAAATGTTGGAACTGATCCCTCTGTAAATGAGGAAATATGTTTCCAGCCTTTTATATAGACAGGAAATGACATTTAAGGACGGTGAAAGAAAAAAGTCTGGAGTGGTGCCCCAAATTATGGTCATGTGCATCTTGTTTGTTTAAACCTAAACTTTTATTTATTTACTGGCATAACATCCCAAACTGACTAAATAAATAAAAATCAGACCGTATGTCAGGATGCAATCCAAGGAACTCCCGGTAGACCTGTGATAGGTGATGTTTCAAATGAGAACTCTTGTTGTACATGTGTGTGAAAATACGAAAACATATTAGTGTTTTGTAAAAAAAAAAAAAAAAAAAGAGTATGTCAAATTTTTTGAGCGTGTGCCTCTGGGAGATGGTGTGAAATAGCTAAAGATAGGAGGAGGGGAAGATAAAATCAGTAACAAACCAACAAGGAGTGTGTGTGTGTGTGTGTGTGTGTGTGTGTGTGTGTGTGTGTGTGTGCGCGCACATGGACGGACAAGTCTGTGGTCCGTCTCTCTGCAGTGTAGAGAATATCTATTAATAAGTTCATCTGATTCATCTATAATTACATTTCTCCTCTTTCTCCTCACACTGGCACGCTGCATAACCAGCTTTGACAGTAGCCAGTTGGGTATACTGTAGTTATGTATGTGTGTGTGTGTAGGGGGGGGGGGGGGTTGCATGGGTGTATGATTTGTCAGTGGACAATGTCTCCTTGGGCTTGTGTTTTTGTTTTGCTCGCACACATCGGTCAACACGGGGTTTATTCCCTCAGTCCCTTCAGAGGCACATCTCAGCCATGTGCCTCTGAAGAGGGGGCTCAGTCCTCCAGTGCCCTCACAGAAGCCTCCACCGTGGTATAGACTAGTAAATGCAGTATTTTTGCTCTTCACATCATAGTGGTCACTTGTCAACCAAATGGTGAGTACAGCCACTTTGCCATTTAGTCTGTAGCCTGCTTTATCTCCTCAGTGGTTATATGGAAACCTCCTCCTGTTCCCCAGCAGTCGTTTCCCAGAACAAGACACCGAATGTTTAGAACCAGCAAGTGGAAAATGTTTTATTAACTGCTGAATCACACTTGTAGTGATCATTCGAGAATGGGACCAAAACAATGTTTATATATGTGCTGCAGGTCTGAATGAGTTATGAGTTACCAGACGTTAACCTAAAGTGGTACAGAGCACACAGCGGTGGAAAATAAAAACATTTACTCAGGTAGGTTACCATTAGTTATTTATTAGTTCTTACAGGTAATAAACTAGATTACATATTATGGTAATTATTGTTATTATTATGAATCAAATGTAGTAACTGTAAAAATGCTCAGTTACAAGTTAAAGTCCTGCATTTAAAATCTTACTTAAGCAAAACTATGTATGTTTTAAGTAAAAATCTCCCCTGTGGATGTTTTACTGTTCACAGTCGGCTGGTTCATCACTGTCTATTTATTGCATTCATTTGTAAACAGCATTTTACCATTATGGTTGATTGAGGTGAATGTTGTATAGAACTGGAAGTAATTTATTATTTTTTTAATGAACTAAATTTCTGGTTATTTTCTTTATTAGTTTGTAAAAAAAAAGAAAAAAGAATCATTAAATTACAAATGTAAAGCTTGTTTTATCCAACCTGTACAAACCTGTGAAATAAAAAAATACATCCAATCAGATATATTTTCACTTAAAAAAATAAAGACATATTAAAGCATCATTGTTACACACATGAATCCACAATAGCCTACACACAGTACATGTCCACACAATGCGCAGTGCACACAGGTAACGATTGAACTAAAGAATACGTTTAACCGTTTCGAAAACAAACGCATAGAAATACTGATGTTCTTTAATTAAGCTGAATTCTTTCCCATTGTTCCTGAACATACCATGTGAGTGAAGTAGGAGTTCTTCGTGTATTAAGTAAAGATCCGAAGAACTTTACTTGACAACACATTTTAATGTTGGAGTAGATATATATATGTACAGAGAGCCCCTCCCCGCACAGAAGACGTACGCTGCGGTGTGTGCGGTGTCGTCATCACGCAGGCGTTTAGGTGGGGGTGACGTATGGAGCACCATCACCACCCCCTCCTGCCTCGTTCGGCTCCTCTCGCGGATGCTGCGACCGAGCTCCTGTGCGCGCGGAGCGGCTCGACCCCTCCTCCTCCTCCTCCTCCTCCTCCTCCTCCTCCTCCAAAGATGTCGCATGAGCGTCTCCTGTCTCCGCGGCTCTTCTCGTTTCTCTTTTCTTTTCTTTTCTCCAGAGCCCTGAGCAGTTAACCGAATTCGGTCAAATTAGCAGCTCTCACCGCTGCGAGCAGCTTAACCCTCATCCAGACACACGGACTGCCCCCCCTCCCTGCAACGGAGGTGTTTAAACCCTCAACCCGGCGCATCGTCTCTCTCTCTCTCTCTCTCTCTCTCACCCTCTCTCTCTCTCTCCTCCACCGCCGCAGAACTCCGCCGACCAACCGTCAGGTGACCGCGCGGAGCGGAATATTCACCAGCACCGTCGTCGTCTTTCATCCCTCCACTCCTACGGACTCCAGACAACCGGAGCTGCCGCAGCCCCGGTCCCCCCTGCTGTATCCCTCCTCTCATCCGGTCTGGGACATTCTCCGCTTCACGCTCACGCCACGCAGATTAACGGGGATTCTGCCTCCCCGCCCGCGCTGCTGATGCTGATGTCCTTGAGCTTGGCCTGCACGGTGAGTCGGTGAGTCCGTGCGTGCGTGCTCGCGTGCGTGACTGTTATTTACCCCGGCCGCTCGAGCACCGTTATTATTAGGCAAGATGCTCTGTGGTTCATTAGCAGCACGTAGGGGGGGTTAGTACCGGACACGCGGACTGTAAAACGGGGCCTGATGCGGCTTCCCTCATCCCGGGCCTCACAGCTGTGAGGACAGCAGCACATACCGTAATACTGGCAAACAGCGTTATGACATTATGAGCCAGTGTGTGTGTGCGCGCGTGCGCGACTGATGTGCTCGCGCGCGCGCGCGTGGAGCTAACGATACACGTCCGTCCTTCCATCCGTCGCTTCGTGTCCCGCGACAGGTGATGATGGGCTGCAGTCTGACATTTTCCCCGAGCAGCGTGCGCTGTTCTCCCGCTTGCCTCTTGGTTTTCCCGGGCGCTACTATGTACCCGGCTATAGGCTCTTAGGTATCCGTTGCGTTGTTTGGCGCACCTGCAGCGCTCAGCTGCGGGGGTGGTTTGCAATGATCTCTTGCCGGAGGGATCTTAACAGGTCGCCCGGCGCAGGCTGGCTGTGAGTTGAGTAGAGTGGGCCGGCGGTGGCCGGGCCGGTAACCTTGCAGAGGGACGTAGGGTAAGCAAGTGGCGCATCATAGGCTACTCTCTCTCCCCTGGCATGCTTAGTAGGCCTACAGTGTTCTCTCTGTTTTAATCAGGACCTCTCATGTTTTGCTGGGGTTGAGGATGAGCAGAGGGATGAAGCTCAGGCACGTCTGAAGGTGACCAGGAAAGGTCGTCTTGTGTGGGAAACACTGTTGCATGTGGCCATTCTTCCACAGTGCACAGTTAAGAGTCTGCGTGTGTTTGTGTGTGCAGCTCAGGATGGAGGCAGATAATGGCTCATCTGGGATGGACATGGGGGCACTGCGAGTGTGTGTGTGAGATGTAAGGTAAATAAATATTATCAGACTGGACACTGATCAGTCTGACCTCTGACTTTCTCTCCATCATCGTCCTCGTCATCATCCTTTACTGAGCTCCACTATAATGCGGATCTGTGTTCCCACCTTTAATGGCTCCGGCCACTGACAGTGTTGAATTCTAAGTGTGCTGTTCCCACTGGGCATTACAGAAGCGTGTGACTGGCACCGAGCCAGAGACGGCAGGCAGCAGCCCAGATACAAGGGCCCCCGCCAGAGGTGACCCTTCAGATGCCTGTCAGAAAGTAGGACTGCAGCTGCACAAGTGGAGCGCAGGACAGTCGCTGTAGGTGGAGACAAAATACTGACAAGTCTACGCGAAGCGCAGTAACGTGAGCATCACCTAGCATGGCGATTAGACACACAACCAACCGAGAGGTACAGACAGGAACACATGAATGCACACGTACTTGTTTAGTCAGATGTGCTCAGGTTTGTGTGGATGTAGCCTGGGTTGCCCCATGCAACACACACGAGCAGTCACAAAGCATATGCAGCTCTGCTGGCCTAAAATGAAATCCCGCGGGGACCTTCTCTCCTGTGTCTTCCCCGCTCTGTACCCTTCTCAACTTTCTTGCTCCCGTGATGAAGAGGAAAATCCCTAGGGGAAAAGAGTGGCTACTTTCTCCTAAGAGAAAAAAAACAATAAGCAAATTGCTCCGACCCTCTGAGGGATGCTGCGCAGAGCAGCAGGGCTAGCATTCAGAATAAATGGGCAGGCTGCTGAACATTGTAGTGACCTTTTGTCTGACTCTTTTCATGTTCAAACACATTTTCTGCCAGGACAGCCCCCTCCCACTCTCTCTCCTACTCTCTCTCATTTTGAAAGCGCATGGTGTGTGACACACTTGTGTGTGTGTGTCATGACAGAGATCATGTAAGTGATGTCTCTGGGCATGAGTGTTAGTGTCTTTGTGTGGCTACTGTACAGTACATTCGTGATGCTTGCATCCTTTGGCTAAAGTGGACTGTATTTGTTTGTGAATGTAAGAGTTAGGAGTGCGTAACAAATGCTTTTTTATCCTTTTAGTTTATGTAATGCAGCTTCACATGCGGACATGCAGGCTGCAATGTACACATCAGAGCTCAGAAACAAACAGAATGACACGGTCAGAGTTGGTTGCAGTAGTTGCGCGGCCGAACAGAAGAGCCGTTTCTTGCGTGAGCGTTATAAAATCAGACAGAATCAGTGAGTAAGAGGCCGGGCTGGGGCGAAAATGTGCGACTGGCTGAGTAAATAAATGATTGCAGTAGAAGGAAGCAGATAGACAAGGAGAGCGACAAAATAAGGGAAGGAAAAAAGAGGAAGGTAAGGAGACACCAGAAGACAAGGCATGCAAAAGAAAGCCAAACATATAGGAACAGACGGAAGAGCAGGCGAATAGGAAAAGATGGGAGCGCGGTGGAGCTTCAAAGGCAGAAGAGGGTGACTCAGTCATAAACTAACACTCTCAGTCAGTATAGAGGCACGGCAGGGCAGAGACGAGAAAGGGAGGGAGAAGATGCAAGAAGCTGAGGGAGAGTGAAGAGGAACGGCGAGCTCCAGTTTGTTGGTTTTTTTCATCCTCAACCTTGGGAAATCAGAATATGTTGTGTCATGTGTGATGCTGAGAATATTCAGTTACAGCCGGTTGCAAATTGCTCATATGGGATGAGGCTTCATCTCATTCCAGAAATGGGTTGAAATGTTAATTCAATGACTGGGGTATTGTGTTTCAGTAGATCCAGCAAGAGCAGCTCACTTCAGGAAACTTCCCACAACTTCCCACAAGCCTCTTGTCACGCCGATCAGATTAAACACAGAGAGATGACACGTTCGAGGCAGTCAGATGTACCCAGGCATGTTGTGGATGTGCTGCATGTAGCTGCTTTGAAGCAGTATTAACTGAGATTACATTTACGTTATTTTTCTTAATGACAAATCCAAGTGTTTATGTGTGTATATGTATATGTGATATGGCTCGTTCCTCTGTGCCATAGAGCTCCATCATTGTCCAAAAACGATTCTGTGCTGTAGAATGAGCACACGCAGTACGGTTTATTTTGACTCCCACATACACCACCGTGCTGCCACATATTCTCACTGGAGAACAAAGTTTGTGTTTGTCTGCAAGTGAAAACGGTACCCACAAAGACACTATTTACTCCCATTTACATTATGGTTGTTAGAAACTGCACTGTGCGGGTGTTTATGGGAATTACTGAGGCTTTTTAAAAAGAAATGAAGCTATATATTTTAGGTGTGTGTCTTCAGTAGGAAGCGCTGGTTGCAGGAGTGACAGACTGTGTAGGGAAGTCACCGCTGCGTTTTTGGTTTTTGTCTTTTCATGAGGTTTCTTGCCCATCCGCCAACAGCTCTGTCAGGTAATTATAGCAAGTAAAGTTAATATCAGAAAAAAACAGGGTTTTTTTTTCTTCTGAACATCATCATGCACATATTTAATTCATAGCGGATTAAAGCAAAAGCAGAATTCAGAAGCCTGTTTGAAATGTGGAGCTCTTTTAAACAGTTCTGATGAGATATACTGATGCAACCTCAATATGAGTCTTTGTTATTCTTTTTTTTTTTAATCACTGTTTGTATACTAGCAAAGAATGACATGACCACATATAATGTGAAAGTTGTTTGCGGTGATGAACCAACAGGAAGTGATCACCACCTCTGCATTTCCTCTGAGCATCTTCAAACTCATTGTTTTGGATTTATTTATGACTTGGTTCAGTCTCACTGCTCACATCAGTGCTGTTAGCAGCTAAAAAGCTAAGACAAAATGTTACATAGATCATAGTTGAACATTTAAAGAGATATTTTCTCTGGACTCGCTGTGAACATTCGATTTCCATTTGTCAGGTGGTTGGAAACCAAACTCCAAATGCCTGCGTAAATAAGCTATGTGTAATGATCTTATGTAAGGTATATAGCCTAATGTATAACCTATGGACGCATTTTCTAACATAACTTCAAGTCATGTAGTGCATTGGTATTTCTTTGGATCCAGACAGATGAATTAGTGGCAGATTGTTAGCTACTGCATCAAGTGTACACATTTCACAACTGAATCCCGTCTGGCACGCCTTGTCTCTGCCTCAGAAATGATGTGATGTTATGACAGTGAGTGGGATCAATAGAACAGAGTGGTAATGTTTTATCTCTTCCTTGCACTCTCTTCAGGTCCTGGTGATGCAGCAGTAGCTACCTCTGAACTGGATCCACTTCCTGTCTCTGATTTATCAGCTGCCTTTGCCTCGCTCGCCCCTCTCTCCATCTGTCCATCATCCCTCCATCCCTGTCCGTTAGTCCGTCAGACTGTCAGCTTGTCCGTCCATGGACTGGCCGTGACCCTGGAGGGAGGGGGACAGAAACGAGGAAAGCGTGGAGTCGCAGAGGAGACGAAGGAAAAGAAAGCTGGATTCATTCAGACGTCACGCTTCTGAAGTGCCCCTGCTCGCTGTCCTTCATCCCCCTCACCCTCCTCCTCCTGTTATGGAGAATTAAAGGAGCAGTGGGAGGCTAGGCCAACATAGCAAGGAGAAAAACGCCCCTTCGTTGCCCTTAAACAAAATTAAAAACAGGGTTAGGTGAATCATCGCAGTTAAACGTTTTTAACGTAGGATATTAAGACAGAACCAAGATTTTAACTGTTGAGCACATGAACACCCCTTCACCAAGCAAACGAAAGGGGAACTGAGTTGAGGACAGCCTACGGAGAGAGAGGAGGACCAAAACAGAAGAAACACTCACACTGACATGTCAACAACAGCCACGATGGGCGAAATGGCAAACAGCACAGTGGAGTTTTATCCCAAAGGGACACGAAGCGGGAGTAGAGGAGGAGGAAGGGCAGATGGCAGCCATGCAGGGGGAGACTTTGGGGTCACGGTGAAGGAGCTCAGGGAGCTGATGGAGCTCAGAGGGGCAGACGCGCTGCAGAAGGTCCAGGACAGCTATGGAGACACAGAGGGGCTCTGCCAGAGACTACAGTCCAGCACCACTGATGGTGAGCAGACACAGATGGTTGAATGAGTTAAAAAGAAGTAGATGGGTGGATAAATGCGTACATGAGTGATGGTGGAGTAGATGGATGAATGGAAGAGGAGAAGATTTAAATATAGCCTGCTGGATGGAATGGATTTGTATTGTGGATGAATGGAAATGGGTAAACAGGGAGATGAATTGGTACAGTGAGCGACTGATGACATTGTCCTCTTGGCTGGAGTCACACATAAACACCTCTGTGGGGGTGGTGTTGCTGCAGTTTCTACGTCGTCGTCGTCATTTGGCTCCGACAAATGAAAGCGGTCACGTGTGTTCACCAATCATTCTGTAACAACACGAACACAGAGACAAAATGTTTTTGACCGCAAAAACTGACCAAGACAAATCATTTCATTTTACAGATTATTATTAATACACACTGATTTTAAAAAATGCAACAACTTCACTGCAGCGCAACACATTCAGTAAAAACACACTTTACACACAGCTTGTAATCCTGACTACAGAATGCAGTCTTTGGTTTGGATGTTGGTGCACGCAGAACATGGGTGGATGAATTGATTGCTGATTGGATGAGAGGATTACAGTGGATGAATGGATGAAAAGCAGAGTAGCTGAGGTAGTGTAGTAGAAGTGTCGAAGGATCAGTCAAGAGTCGACAAATGTTTTGCATTTTCGCTTTATCTTAAGATTAATAATCATTTATCAAATTAATATTTATAAGATCAAGTAATTAATAACTGAAAGATTGTTTCAGCTCACCTGAGTCATTTAGATGAACGTTTAATCAACTCATGCTCCCGAAATGTGAGGATATGTTGCTTCTCAGATTTTGGAAATATTTTTTTACAGTACTCATAGAACAAAACAAACTAAACAGCAGCTGCTAAATGTGGAGCTGATTTTAATCGTTTTATGTACTGATAGGTGATTAATCCATAGTAATACTGTAAATACTTATTTATACTTTCTACATCTGCAAAAACTAATATTAACTGAATGTAGAAGAGTAAGTAAGTAATGTAAGTTACATTATGAATTGTAGTAGAGTAAAAATAGAAGTAAAATAAAATGGAAATAGTCCAATTAAGTAAAAGTACCTCACAACTTTCATTAAGTACAGCACTTGAGTAAAGTTAGTTAATAACCACCTGATGAAAACCTGTTAGAAATGACAAGAGAACAAAGTGAGTCTTGAAATTACTAATTATTAATAATGTTTGATACTCAATATATTAAAGGTTTAATTCAGATGTGGCCTCCTAGTCTGGTCTAATTTGAGAGGTACACGTATATGAATGGTGTCAACTTCCCTTTGCCGTCCTGGTAATAAAATATCTCTCAATGGGAAGCACTGGAGGAACCATAGGAAGCAAGTTTAAAACCAGCGAAGTTGCCCTTTAACGAGTTGCCTGATTGATTGTTTCTGGACTAATCCTGTACACTCTCCCACGCACGTTTGTGTTATTGTCTTTCTACGGACAAAATGAATTCCCTTGACTCTTGCTCTAACCTCAGCCAGCCTTATCTTAACCCTGTAATCAAGCTTCAACACTCAAACGGCCATTTGAAGTCATGAGGAGTCGTGAGGAAATGTTCTTACATGGATGATTTCAAGCTAAAATGTGTCCATGCAAACATAGAAAGATTTATAATGACTACGTTTCTACCATGTGCACGTGCACATACACACACTTGTATGTTTTATGTTCTAACAGGGGTGTGGTACCACACTACGCCCACTCCCTCAACTAGTTTGTAACCTAGCAACACAACAGCAGAGATAAGTTGGCTGGGAAAGTCAGTAAGAGAGAGAGAGAGAGAGAGATGACTGAGAAGTGTGAGATGGAGATGGTGAGGAAGAGTGTGAGAGAGAGAGAGAGAGAGAGAGAGAGAGGGGTGAATGGAGAAAGAAGAGTGTGTGCAAGTGGAAGCAGCGTCTGTGTGTGTGTGTGTGTGTTTGTGTGTCTGTGTGTGTGATAGATGGAGAAAAAGAGAGTTGCTGAGTGTTTAGTTACAGTAAGTCTGTGTCGAGTGTTGCTAATTTGATACTGTGAGCTGGTCAGGACACAGTGCAGCAAGTCCCAAACAAACCCAACATACACACACAAATGCTTTCTGTAGGTGTGAGGACACTGATTGACACATTGCATTCCCCTGCCCCATCACCACTAAATGCGTACCCCCCAGCCCCAACCTAAAGCTCCTCCGACATGTGTATTTGAAGTAATGAAAACCATCACAACTGATGCAGTAAAACTAGAATGAGTAGCCACATCCATAGAAAGATACACATGCAGATACACACAGTCATATACTGTATCTGCAGTTGTCCCTACGAAGCACAGTTGGCAAACATCATGCACAAACACCACTCTCCACACACTTGGACGAGTTTCTTTTTTGCACTTTGCTGACTTTCACGAATTGCATATGGTGTCATCTGGCGTGACAAACAAGCCAAAGCGCAAACGCAGATGGAAAAAAGAAAGACAGAAAAACGTGTTTCCCACCTCGTAGAAATCTAATGTCATTACTGGAGTCTCTGTTTGCTCAAACTTGACACCAGTCATTCAGAACTTGCAGCTGTTTGACAGCACAACAAAAGCTGCTGCTTCTGTTTGGTATGATTACATAAAAGGGATCACAGTGGAGGAGCATGAATTAGCAGATCAGACGGGAAAATATGGGTAGATACTGTACACGCCTGATTTGCAACAGTAGGCTACTACACAGTAAACGTACCATACGCATTTACATTATGATGCAGCTGATGCAGAACATCATCTGTAATATGATATGAAGAGCAAAGGGGGGAGAGGGTTAAACCAAAACAGAAAGATCTCTCTCTCTGTCTCCGTCTCATGCACACAGATATGGATACCCCAGCACTGCAGTACCAGACAATTATATCCACAAGAGAGAGAAAGGAAGAGGAGAAACAATGAGAAAGAAAGAGAAGGAAGAAGTGAAAGAAAGAGTGTGTGTGTGTGTGTGTGGTGATGGGGATGGAGAGGAGGAGGGGGGGTGAGGGGTGAGGAGGGAAAGCTAGAACAGCTTGCCGCATTGTCAAGGACACATCAAGGGGAGATTGAGAGAGGGAGAAAAAGAGAGGAGGAGAGCCAACGAGAGAGGCTGTGGAAGAGGATGAGGAGGAATGGAAGAATAGAGGGATGGATAAGTGGATGAGAAAGGGAGGAAGGGATGGACTAATGAAAGGAGGATACAGCTCACTATGATTACTCAGCATAAGGTCACCTGTTTTCCCCCTCTGCCTGCCTCTCTCTGCCTTGCCTTGGCTTGAACCCTGTTCAGAGTCATATTGCTGCACTATTCTTCGGCAACACTGGGAGCTACGTTTGACTCCCCGCAGCAAGCACATTGGACCAGGATGTATCCCAAAAATATGCACACGCACGCACGCACGCACGCACGCACGCACGCACGCACAGGCAAAGGGATGCTGTGACACCAATCTCAGCCAACCACAGCAGCCAAATCACTGTACCCTCTCCCTGACAGCCAATCAAAAAAATAAGAAAAAAGCAAGCTCTCCTCCAAACCAGTTACACCGAATGAATGACATCACCTGTTGCTGGGCAGAAACCCGTTAAAGACAGGAAGCCCTGGACCTGATACCCTGGTCACCATGGAAACTGCATCACTTAGGGGTGAGGCTGAAGGGGAGTGGAGGGTAAAGGAGGGATATGTTGCAGTGAGACTGAAGCAAAGAGAAACAGATTCCATAATTTATAGATTTGTGTTTTAAATGTTTTGAATGGTTTTAGCGCTGTTAGGGTCGTGATGTGTATGAATGATAAACAGCTCTATATGAAATGTTACACTTTCATACCGGCAAAAAGTTATTTTATCGCTCCTTGCATATGTGTTTTTACCGTGAAAAAGATGTTTTCTCTCTGTTGCAACCTTCTCCATCTCTCAGGTCTTAGTGGGGACCCGGCAGACCTGGAGCGCCGGGGCCAAACATTTGGCCAAAACTTCATCCCTCCAAAGAAACCCAAGACTTTCCTGGAGCTCGTGTGGGAGGCCTTACAGGACGTCACACTCATCATCTTGGAGGCCGCTGCCATCATCTCTCTTGGCCTCTCTTTCTACCAGCCTCCCGGAAGCGAAAGCGAAGGTGAGGAGAGGGACAGATGAGGATGGGGTGGGCTTTTTTGCGAGGGCGTTTTAGGTGTGAATCTGGATGTGAAACACGTGCTGGAGAAAGAAGCTGAATAATCATCAGCATACAGTGTCACCCTATCACCAGCATCCTGGTTAGAGAGGAGAGCAGGAATGAGATTTGGAGGGAGCTAGGCTGTTGGAAGACAAGTGAGAGTGAAAGTTGGTTGGTTGTTGAGAATCACTGACCTGACACCAAATCTACACACTAATAATTACACATAGGTGCACAAAATAAGACATGATGAACACATGAGGCGTTACTGAGAGCAGATCAAGTCAGGCGCACTGACCTGAGCACAGCTGCACAGCTGCCAGCAGCTGGAGCAACGATATCAGCCGCCTGTTCGCTGTTCGCTGTCAATGCATTCTGCGTGTTAAAACTCTCACCTTCTAGTGTTTAAATATGAACAGAAATGACACAAAAATGGCCCAGCAATTAGATTTTAACATTCTTTTAAGTATAGAAGCGAAACCCTGAGTAAATAACATGTTTATACAGTGTTTAATAGCTTATGAATTCAACTTTTCATTTGTAAAAGGAAGAATGTGTCATTTAAATGTGCACAGTGCTGCTGTAAAGATGGGTTCATGGGTAAGAAAGGTGTGGAAAGTGCAGTGGGAAGCATATGAAAGCATGAACACATCAAATATCTGACACCTCTGTGCAGGAGAACCAAAAGAGAAGAAGAACCATGTTTTAACAAAGCACCTCATTCACCTCATTCTTACACTGAATTCACACCTGAAGCAGCCCAATCATGTTCTGGTGTATTCAAATAAAAAACTGTTGTTAGCTGAAGTTTAACAATCAGAGTATTTCCATCAAATATGTGTGATTCTCATCTTAGGATGCCCAGTTTTCCAAAGATGCTGTAAATTAATCTGACATTATTTCTGTTGTTTGTGTAAATCAGAACAATTTGCTGTGTGTAATAATCTTTTACTGGTTCGACGGTTAAAAGATGAAGATGCACAAAACAAAGGGACACTAATATGGCAGGCAAACGCTGGTGAGATGAAAAGTGAAAGGAATTGCCAAATTGTTGCTATTAGCTTTTGGGGTCTGTCTACTGCAGTGACAGGTCTTAAAAGAAAAGAAGTGGGCTCAGCGGACAGAAGAAGGAAATCTAGAGCTCTGTGGCTCTGCCTCAAACCTCGCACATGTACACTTGATAACAGCAGCGCACAGAAATGCTCCTAATTTACATTTGTTTGGTGCAAAATAAACGTTTTTAGCAATGCACAATTTCCTGGAACCTTTATTTTAAATTTGTGAATGTAGGAAATGATGTGATGATAAGCTACACTCGACTGTAAGTAACAGCCACTGCAGTCAACCGTGTTGATGGTGAAAGGTCATAACTAAATCTCATTAGTTTTACTTTCCATATTACGTTTGCTTCAGAGAAGTTAAATCTTATTGGATTCAGCAGTAAAATATATACATGAGTATCTAACCATCTGTCTCTTCGTCCCCCTTGCTCCAGCATGTGGGCAAGGTTCAGGGGGCGCAGAAGACGAAGGCGAGGCTGACACTGGCTGGATTGAAGGCGCAGCCATCCTGCTGTCTGTCGTGTGTGTTGTCCTGGTGACGGCGTTTAATGACTGGTCCAAAGAGAAGCAGTTCCGGGGTCTGCAGAGTCGGATCGAGCAGGAACAGAAGTTCACTGTCGTGCGGAAAGGAAATGTCATCCAGATCCCTGTGGCTGACATGGTGGTAGGGGACATGGCTCAGGTTAAATACGGTAAGGAGACCATCACTAATGCTTATTGTATAAAGGAGCCTTACAGCTGTTTTTGCAAGCTGATCAAAATTCTTATTCAGTTGCTCTACATGTTAAATGTCATTTAATTAGTGACAGAGACAGGTTTCCCCTTCCACTCTTTAAGCTAAGCTAATGTAATTATCTCCTGGCTGTACAGGTATGTAGCTTCATATTTAGCATGTTTGATTGGTATTAATCTTCTCATCTGACTCTATGAATCATGAATAAGCCTAAATCCCAAAATGTTGATTACAAACCTACACTGCTCTTTTGAGTGTGTGTTTGCTTTAGTGTTACCTAACATGTCCACAAGATACTCAAATCTCTTTGTTAGGAGCCTGTGCACTGACATGTACCTAACCAAATACTGATGTGCATCTGTGTTCAGGGGACCTGCTGCCAGCTGACGGTATCTTGGTTCAAGGCAACGACCTGAAGATAGATGAGAGTTCTCTCACAGGAGAGTCCGACCACGTACGCAAGTCTGTGGATAAGGACCCGATGCTGCTCTCAGGTCTGTTTTCACACTTTTAAACTTAGCTCTCCATCCCCCAGCTGGTACTACTTGGAGGATATCATATACCTACTGTATAATGGCACAATCTGGACAATATTTTTTATATAGTAGACCACAGGTCGCCTCTGTACAGATAATGTGCTTACGTGTCTTTAAGTAGACACTTAAAGACACAATGCATTTACATGAAATACAATAGATATTTTAGTACTTCGCCTATTTGCCTAACTAGTTATGATCTACTAATTAAGTTCAGTATGCAACCAGTTGTTTCCAGTGAAAAAGCTCTAGTAGAGGCAGACAATGTTAGCGACTAACTGGTGAATAAGTGGAGCATTTAGGAGACAAAGTGCCAAACATGTCTCTCGAGAGTTGGTGAAGACAGAGATAGAAAGAGACATTGGACATTGTACCTTTCAGGTCTTGTCATATGTATGACGATCTTTAAGGAAACACTGAGACCTTTACAATGAATACCAAGCTCTCACTGCATTGTTTCACATACCTGATCATTTGGTGAGTCCATTTTGTAAGCACCAGTGGTATCTTAATGTAAAACATGACTGTGTTTGGTGTTAAGGTACCCATGTGATGGAGGGCTCAGGCAGGATGTTGGTGACAGCTGTAGGAGTCAACTCGCAGACGGGCATCATCTTCACACTGCTGGGCGCTGGAGATGTGGAGGAAGATGGGAAGGAGAAGAAAGGTAAGTGAAAGAGAGAAAACAGTGAAGAAATAATAAATATGTGCTGGAGAAATTGTGTTTTCGACTTTCAACAAGGAAATGTACGTGTTGTTAAAACAAAAGACACACTGCAGCTGATTGCAGCTCATAACGCAAGATGAAGAGACTAAATATTTGGTGATGCATCAGACAACAGAAATGTTTTTTGTTCTTGAAATATGCAAACCAGTAAGAGGAGGCAAACAGATGCCAAGAAAATCCAGCAAAGAAGACATTATCTTTGACTGATAATATTTCTATTTCAGAAGTTATCCAGATGAGAAGGAGATGCAATGAGACACAAAACCAAAACACAGAGATGCAATGTGACTGTAAAGATAAGAAGAACACCTACAAAAGAGTCTTAGAGAGTTGCAAAGTGACCACAAACTGATACAGGGCTACCACAACGTTACACAAAGCATCCACGAAGACATGCAAAATGAAACCGAAAAACAAAGTAATTACACAGCAACAACAACCTCAGAGAGATGCAAAGCCACCACAAAGACATGTAGGACAAATAGGACAAAGAAAGAAATGGTTTTGTGTTGGACATGTCGGATGGGCTTTCACATGTTTGTTCCCAGGGGCCACGTAATCTGTCCATGGGTGCACGCTGCAGTGCGCACGTGTGCGTGGAGTTAGTTGGGTGCCTGACTGATTTCAGATAAGAGTCTCAACAGGAAACACACAAGTTTAACCTCATAGATAATTTAGCCCACATCCTCTCCACCCCTCTCTCCACTCCCCGTTTCCCTCTTTCTCTCTCTCTCTCTCTTGCTGTCTCATGTTTTCATGCCCCTTCTCGCTGCCTATTCATCTTTCCCTATTTCTCTCACTTGGTCTCTTGTTTACCCCACTCCTGTGCCCCCCTTTCACTTTCCCACCTCCATCATTGCTCTCCCCTGTTTCCCCGTCCCTCCCTTAATTTGAGAGGGAGAGGCTGCAGATTGAATCAATTATTGAAAGAGCAGAGAAGAGCAGGGGAGCTGGAGAGATTCAGGGAAGAGTGTTGGTTGGTCAAAGCATTAGTCTATGCTCAAATTTGTTTTGGAAGAGCCCTGCAGTCAGAGCAGAGCGGCAGAAAACAACATAGGCTACACATACTTTCAGAAGCACTTAAGGTTAATATCATTAGTAGTGCACTCATCCATGCCTCTACCACTGCAGTTCTCACTTCTGTATGGGAATGTGTGCAGTATTGTTGGCATATTAAAAAGGAGAAAACATTTGTGCAGTGGAATAGTGGAATGCGGAAATGAGCATACTCATACTTATTTTGTGAAAACACGCTTGTTGTCCTCATTCTGTTTGCAAAGTGTTAGTTGTGTACTAGGATGCATTGTACTCAGTGCAGCAGCCTCTGTGGGCTGGATCATTCAGACAGTCATTTACTGGAGCTAATACATTATTCATAAGACTTCCACAAATGCCATAACTTGTTAGTTTTCCTCATGCAGTGTGGGTTTTTGCGATGGGGCTGTTTACGAATTCATTTGCAAAAACAGATTAGCACCATTCCAAAAACACATTTTCAAAAAAGGACTGAATATTCTTAACATTTAGCACATTCTGAATCCTAAATCTCATTTGTCCAAAAACAGTCCTGCCCTTTACAATTTAATTACAGTTTTGTGTTTTGCAGCAGAGAATGTAAAAGATCAGTGCTGTTCTCCAGCAGAACCTGGTAAATGCATTCAGTTCACAGTATTTAGGTCACTTAACATCAGCTGTTCTGTCTGAAAGTGATCAGTATCGTGTTATCTTAAAATTTAAATTCATAATTTGTCCATGGTGAAGTAACATAAAAACTGTGAAACACTGAACACAGTGAAATAGTATCAAGAAACACAGAGCAGTGAGTTTGTTGAATGCTAGTTATTTATTTCTTATCTAATCTAAATAATTTTTGTGTCCGTGGCCATTTTGTAAGCATTAACAGCAAAGATAAGGGGATCAGCCCTCTGTTAGACTGGTTGTTGGGCCAGGGTTTGCCCCATCTCTATACCCCATCTCTATACCCCATCTCATGTCCCATCTCATGTCCCATCTCATGTCCCATCTCATGTCCCATCTCATGCCCCATCTCATGCCCCATCTCATGCCCCATCTCATGTCCCATCTCATGCCCCATCTCATGCCCCATCTCATGCCCCATCTCATGCCCCATCTCATGCCCCATCTCATGCCCCATCTCATGTCCCTTACAAGAATAAGCGGCAAAGATAATGGATGGGACACAATATGTCAAAGTCACAAATTCTGTACAATTGTGCAGTGCTCAGGCTCAGAATGAGTCAGTTGTACTGCGAGCTTGTCTGTAGCTCTTTAAATAAGACAGATGACTCTTATAAAACTCTGCAGGTAAACAACACTTGCATGGTCGTGCTCCGGGGTTTTGTAGTCTGGCCGTGTGTGGTATGACCTTGTAAATGTGTAATATGCTAATTAATGGGTTGTTTTGTTGCAGTTTCAGGCTCTTTACCTGCTTTTTTAATTTGAGGGAGAAACTCGCAGCCATTATATACTAAGTATGAGTTTTGGAGTTATCTGTTTTAGCAAAAAATGGCTGTTGGATTCATTTATTTCTCATAAAACAAAAAAAATAGACAATTTCTATTTTTCAATAATGTTTCACTTTTTAACTTAGGACTATGATGTTGAGCTGCTTTACTTAATCAGAACTAGTTCTCAGGAGTGCACACATGATTTTTGAAAACAAAAAAGTGGTGATATTTATTGCTGCAAATGAACTCCTCATCTCAACAGTACGCAGTTACTTGTACAAACATATTCACTTCTTGCATTTTTTATTGTTCCCTTTTGCTCTCTTTTGTTTTCCCTTTTTGCCAAATCCTCCCATGCACCCCCCCCCCCCCAAAACCCCCCTTCCTCACACATTCCCCAAGCAGAGGACAGTACTCAGTTGCTCATCTCTGCAGATGCCAGTTTCAGCACAGTCACCAATGGTATGTGAGCACAAAGTTGTCTGCCCTGCCCCTTTCCTCAGCCAATGAATGGACCCCAGTACGTAGTGCAGTAAAGTGACACTGACCTATAATGAGCTTTTATTCTAAAATGTCTTACAGTCTCTTGACCCCAGTGTATGAAGACGTGTCTGCCTTTATCACTCTTCCCTTCAGTATCGTGTCTTTGCTGTTTTCTGTTTCTGGACGTGTGGCTTTTCTTAAAATCACAGATATATGTACACATGGGAAGACCAACTGTTCATCTTCATGTGTACCTGTGTCTAACTCTCTCTGGCTCTCTCTTAGGAAAGCAACCTGACGGAGCTGTGGAGAACAATCAAAACAAAGGTAAAAGCTTGGGATGTGCGTGTGTGTTTGTAAAGCTTGGTGCGGATGTAGGATGCACTTACTCCATCTCCTGTTGCAGTGCTGAAGAGATTGTAAAGGTTTTGTGTGTGTGTGTGTATTTTTCAGCCAAGAAGCAGGATGGGGGTGTTGCCATGGAGATGCAACCCCTGAAGAGTGCAGAGGGAGGGGAGGTGGAAGATAGAGAGAAGAAGAAGACCAATGTTCCAAAGAAAGAGAAGAGCGTATTGCAGGGCAAGCTCACCAAACTGGCTGTTCAAATAGGCAAAGCAGGTAAAGAGTGATAAAACCTAAACTGAGCAGATTTCACACTTTAGGAGACTTGTCAATCTGGGTCTGTACTTATGTTCTTGAAGATATCAGACACAGCCCAAGTACTGCTCTACTTTTGTCCACTGTTATTTATTCAAATTATGGAATTTGCTTCAACATATACTAACTATGACTAGCTGGTCACTGTCCACTGTCATCCCAGGTAGAGCAGTCATACCTTTGCAAAGCCTTCCATTTGGATGGTAAAATTGATGCCTGTCTTAAAATTAAATATAAAATATACAATGTTTGTGGATGTATATATTACAGTGTCAATAGTAATTGTACCTTTTACTCCACCCACTATCGGTAAGGTTGTTTCTCCTGACAAAGATTGTTTGTGTAATTGAGATTATTGTGGCTTAGTACGATAGGGTACAGTTGTGTAATCATCTGTGCCAAGCTGCACTGCTGCTGTCAGAAAGAACTCTGCTGTTCCAGTTGCAAATTGTGACAGGACTCCCAAGCGAACTTGCCTCGTCTGAACTCCTAAGCACAGGAGTCTGAACTTGGCGTACTCTGTATGGAGAAACACTTATAGAGTACATTCAGTAGCTGTCAGCCTCACAGAGCTTTTGTTGCAGCAAATATAAAGTGAAATTCTGAATGTTCTTTCTGAATTGTGGGTGCTAGGTGAAACTTTCCAGATAAGGTGCAACGAGTTTAGAATTATGTGTTGTAAATGCTCAATAACAGACAGACATGTAGAAGGAATAAATAATGAATCATAGTTGGTTATTTATTCTCTGGGCATGCATTATTTTTAATCCATGATGAAAACAAATATCCAAAAGTCAGAGCAGGCTGACAAAGTGACACTGTCTGTCCCTTCTTTTAATCTCTCCACAGGTTTGGTGATGTCAGCCATCACTGTCATCATTCTGGTGCTGTTCTTTGTCATCAACACGTTTGTCGTTGAAGGTCTGTCTGGATACAACCTCCCAAAAAACACAAACAATCCTCACTTCCTGGCATGTTTTCCTCATGCCAGTCTTTTTGCCTGGTGTTAAATGATTACCACTCTGCTGAGCATGACTCACTTTGTAAAGTCTGTGTTTGGCCTTAATATGCACTGTGGCATGTGTTGCAGGTCGTGCTTGGTTGACAGAGTGTACTCCGGTCTACATCCAGTATTTTGTCAAGTTTTTCATCATTGGAGTCACTGTGCTGGTTGTGGCTGTCCCAGAGGGCTTACCTCTCGCTGTGACCATTTCTCTGGCTTACTCTGTCAAGGTAGATCTACTCATTCAGTCTAAAGACTACTAAAGAGGTTTTTTGATTTTTTAACCAGTGGTATACTGTGCACAGACTCTGAGAAGTTGCAAGCTGTTTCAAACATCATATATGTTGTCACCAAAATATATTTCCTCACCGAAATCTCTTTAAACACTCTCACCTGACTGTCCAGGTATCAAAATCCAGATTTTGCTGATAATTTTCTTGGTATTCTTAAACTTTTTGTTGGACCAATAGTATTATGGAAAGTGGAATATATTTTTTAGTGATCATAAATGCTCTGTGTGCCCTCCCAGAGACAAATAGAGAAGAAGAACCCAGAATATGCACTTAATAATACTTGTAGTGTACAGCCATGCTGAAGGCTATGGGCCTAAGTTCGGGTATAAATCCACCCATCTAGTCAAAGATGATATAAAATGAAGTGAAAACTTTGACCTGCTGGTAGAGCTTCAGGAAAGGTCAGGGGATTTAATGCAGCCTTTAGTGTTTTTCTTATATTTATATACATTTAGATAAACCATGTTCACCATAAAGAAGAGGTTCAAGTATTGAGCCTTGGGGAACCCCACACATAGATGCAAAATAATCAATTGGGACAAAATAATGTTTAGTTGAAAACTTTAGCCATATGCTTGAGAACCAGTTTTCCAGTAGTACTGAAAGGTCAACTATATTACAGGAACTATCATTCAGATCCTTTGTTAGAGGATGCAGCTAACTTGTGTAATCTACTTTCCAAATCACACAATGAATCTTCAACTAATTAATAACATGAATTTTCCTTAGTGCATGTATGACATAGTATAATAGGCCTCCTGCACAAAGTTATCTTATATTAATTACCATACTTTTTTAACACCAGGCTAGTCTTTGCACATTTTAATGTGCTGCATTTTATGCACCTTTGGATATATGAGTAAAATGTATTTATCTGCCCTATGAGAGTGAACAGGTATTGAATTTCCCCTGCTTCCCCCGTTTCTCTTCATTCCATCAATCCATTTCTTTCTACCTCTGTCCTTCCACCCTTCCTCTATAAATCATCCTTCACTCCCACCTCATTCTACCGTCCCTCCCTCTCCAATCCGTCTGCTCTCCATCGCTATTTCATATGTAGAAAATGATGAAGGATAACAACCTTGTACGCCACCTGGATGCATGTGAGACCATGGGCAACGCCACGGCCATCTGCTCTGACAAGACTGGCACCCTCACCACCAACCGCATGACGGTGGTCCAGACTTACATAGGTGTGCAAAAAGTTAAAATTCATAAAAAAGAATTAAATTCATAAAGGATTTTTTTTAGAGTTATTTGTGCGGTCTGTGATCCAACATAACACTAACATTAAATAAAGCAAGAAATCAGTTTTGATGGGTCATAAGGTGAATTAGAGCTCATGTGATTGTGACACAATCTATTACAGTCCAATACAGCAGCTCTTTAATGTAGGAGGAATCATACTGGAGTGCATTATATTAAGAGGTCCTTCTAATGTTTTGGCCCCTTAATGTATGTAAATGGGGTGGCCAAAACATTAGAAACACTTCTTACTAATGCACTCCAGTATGACTCAAACACCCACTATGACCTCATTAAGAAACACATGGTAGAGTTACAGCTGTTGTTGTTGTTGTTGGACTGCACTGGATTGTACAGGTGTACCTAATAAAGTGGTCAAGTAGTGCACATTACCTACTGTACATTTTTACATTTGGTTGAACAACAATTAGATTCTTAAATGAGAGATATAAGCCACAAATACACTGGAAAGTGAATAAAAATTAGAAACATTTGCCATTGCAAAGAATAGCTCAGAGAAATGCTGATCATCATCGTCTTCCTTTCTTATTTGAATTCCTTCTTTAGCTCTAAAGCAAAAATCTAATGATCTAATGATCAGTTATCCTTTTGAATTAATAGCATTTCCATCTGTGTATCTTCTGCACATTCTGCTGTAGTTTTAAAGGGACATTCCACCAATTTAGTATTGCACTTTCACAACCAGCCAGAAAAATTTGCCAGAAACATGTGGTCAGTGAATGAGAAACTGAGCTAATATTGTCACTTTCAGCTCAAAAATGACCGGTGCCACACTTCCCATTATGCAACTTAATACCTTTTTATAGCCACAGCGTCAGTGCTTTCTGTTACAAATGTGCAGCCAACAACCTTAAACTGAGATGCCACTGATGACATTATCCTCTATATGGTCTATAGACCATTCCATCATCAATATTCACCATAGAAACCAATATAAATAATGTGTATTTCACTGCAAAACATTATTTCATCTATTGCTAGGTCTATATATGGGAGAATGAATATGCAGAAATGTCTCCAGACATACAGATCTCATCAGAATCACAGCATGCTCATGTTGTCAGGGTTATGATGAAGGTAACAACCTCAGATGGAAATATGATGATAGCACAAAGGCTGAATGCACAGAGATTATTAGGGATATGTCTTAAAGTTAAATTGTTGTTGTCCAGGTGACGCGCACCACCGTGTGATCCCGGACCCTGGACAGATCAACCCCCGGACACTGGACTTGTTAGTTCATGCTATAGCTATCAACAGCGCCTACACCTCCAAGATCCTAGTGAGTTACATACTGACAGAAATGGATTTGTCACCATCTAGCTCTATTATCAGTGTTTGTTTCCAATAGTTATGGTGTGTGTGTGTGTGTGTGTGGGTTGGGGGGGGGGGGTATGTTCACCTTTTCTCATGTCTTTGTTTTAATGTCACCCTTTCTTGTCTCCTATTTTGTTTTCCTCCTTCTCTCTGATCTGTTACCACCAACTTGCTTTAAATGTACTCAGCCACCTGACGTGGAGGGTGGCCTAGCAAAGCAGGTGGGCAACAAGACTGAGTGTGGCCTGCTAGGATTTGTATTAGACCTGCAACAAGACTATGCCCCTGTCAGAGAGCAGATCCCTGAGGAGCGACTGTACAAGGTAGGGGACCATGTGCTGCACTTCTCACAAGTTTCAGTTTATTTATAGAAACTACATTAAAGGTTACCTACTGCAGCGTGACAGCTTATTTGAGCTCATATTTTCTCCATGACTCTTTACTCACATACACACAGTGTTAATATATGCATATATATTAACAATAAAATGCATTAAAACCCTTCCCACTATGTTAGATTCTCAGCCTTGGGTTGGATCAGGTGGGTGTTGGATCAGGTGCAGACATGGTTGCAGGAAGTTTCTTGTTTGATATGATAAACACATTTGAGAAAGCAGTGCAATACCAGAATTGCACTTGCAAAACTCTATTTGTATTTGCAAAGCAACACTGAATGCACCAGCATAAATGCTGTGCGACTGTAAAGAAACAGGGTTTCGTTCTCATAAATGCTCTGTGTGCCCTCCCAGAGACAAAACCCAGAATCTGCACTTGTGTGGTACAGCCATGCTGGAGGCTATGGGCCTAGGTTCGGGTATAAATCCACCCATCTAGTCTAAGATGAGATATAAAATGAAGTGAAAACTTTGACCTGCTGGTAGCGCTTCAGGAAAGGTCAGGGGATTTAATGCAGCCTTAAAGTTGATGAAATGTTTTTGCCTGAATCAAAAAACCGAAGTGGTGACAGATCATCATTGCCCTCTGTGGAGCTATGCTGCTACCATGGCTAAAAGTGCATTCTTTCTAGAAAATAGCCCCACAAAGTGCCTGTGTGATCCCATGAACAGAGTCCCTACATGCTCCACAGAGCCAACACTACTGTACTGTACTGTACCAGTTCTAAAACATCTAAACTATTATATATAAAAATACTATTATAAAAAAAATTTCCCCCCCAGAAAGCATTTTACATTTTACATTATTAAACACAGAGACACGTCTTAGTAATTATCTATTGTTAGCAATGTGTAACAACAGGCTTCTTAAAAACAGGCCTCGACCCACTGAGAATCAAATTATCACTTATTCATCAGCCAAAACCACTTAACAAATGATAAGTTTCTAAGCAGTGATTTTTCTGTCTACCTCTGATGTTTCTCTTTTTGTTTAGGTTTATACGTTCAACTCAGTGCGTAAATCCATGAGCACGGTGATCAAGCTGCCCGACGGTTCCTTCCGCCTCTACAGCAAAGGAGCTTCTGAGATCATGCTGAAAAAGTGAGTGACGGGGGGAGGCATTAAAAAGGCATGAAATGACATTAAAAGCATGTGAATAAATGCAGTGTGAATGTTTCTGTGTCTTATGATCTTTTATCTCTCCAGGTGTTCCTATGTCCTAGATGCCAATGGAGAATCACGCACTTTCCGCCCACGCGACAGAGATGAGATGGTCAAACAGGTAAGACTTTTGTGCACAATAGTATCTCCAGTGTTTTAATCTATTATTGATTAATTGTACTGGTGGAATAGGCAATTTAGGCGCAACTGAGGAAGCTAACCTCTCTATCCTCCTTATTTTGTGTCAGCTCTCAGTTGCCATTGTATAATAAAGGAAAAAATGCACCTTAAAATACTAAAAATGAATAGTTTGACATTCTGGAAAGTACTGTGTGCTTTCCTGCTGACTGATCTGTATGCTAAATAACAAGCTATAGCCAGGAGACATATATATATATATATATGTATATATATATATGCATAATGTCAGTCATGTGATTTTGTGCAGTCCAATATTCACACACTCTTTTACCTTTGTTTTTGGTCTCTACCAACTGCTCCAGGACATATGTGGATCTTTAGCTGCTAAATGCTCCACTGTGTTCACCACATGCTGTTGATTGGTGCTGAATAGGTAGTGTACAGTTGGTTTTCTGGAGATTTTATCTGGAAACACGTGCCCGCTGCTGCTGAAAACAACACTATGAGTGCGGTGACAGCTGAACAATGAGCCAAAACCCACACTGAAGTTAAAGCAGGGGAGAGCTACAGATTCAGCTGAGAAGTCGTTTTAGACCTGTAGCTTGAAGCAGCGCTTCATTTTATACACTTTTATTGTAAAAATGCCAGTTTGGTAGTTGTACGTTTGTGCCAGGGTTGCTGTTTCTCCCTGCTCGTAGTCTTTATGCAACACTAAGCTGACCTCCTGCCGGCACCAGCAGCATACAGTACTCAGTGTACAGAGGTGAGATTGGTATCAGTCTTTGCAAGATAGAGAGATAAAAATATCAAACTATTCCTAAAAATGAAATGTGATAGCATTGGTCTAAAGGCTGTCTAACTTTTCTTTGGTTTAGTCTACGTGTTGACTGTTTGACCTTATTTGGGCACACTTGTTCCCAAAACCTAGTTACAGCCTGATGTGCCCCGTAATAGCTGTTCATTAAAGATATGTCAGACACGCCATTGTGTGCTTCCCAGATTAATACAAGGCACATTTGAAAAAGATGTCAGGTCATTTGAAAACAGACCAGATAGTGTGGAACAGGGTGCCGTAATTTAGGTTATTACATCCTGAAACTGTCGTGATAACCACATCATTCGCCCAGACTACTGTCACAAAGATCTGCTGCACAAGTTAGCTGTCTTTCGTATCATAATGAAGTTAAGCTATCATTTTCCGAAAGCTGTTAAAACTCTCTAGGACTCAGTCCGCTTATACTGTACTTTAAATATCCTCCAGCAAAAATATCTTTAACACATTACAGGTAAACAACCACATTAGAAATCACAGTAAACACCATAAGCATTACTGAACATAATGTGAGCAACTACTCTGGCGTCAGCGTGAGCAGATTTCTATACATTCCTAATCTGTTATAGATAAAACTGCGTTTCTACATCAGTCTAGTTGCAACTAAACTATTTAGTTCATAACACATGTATTTGTTTCACATACAGTAGATTAGCCTGTGCAGACTGAGCGAGCAGCGTTTAATTGAGTGACGGGCTGACTGACCTAAATTTGGCTCACGATGAACACAGCTTGTGCCGTGAGAAAAATAACTCTCCTCCTTGAACAACTTTATTCCAGCTCAGTTGTTCAGTTTGCATTGTGGCAGCTTTATGTCACCTCTTCTCTGCATCACATTGTCTTCCCTCTGCTGTCTGCAGCAGGCTGGGGGTATTTCCCCTACAGCTGTGTCAGAGAGTATTCCCACAGAGGTACTCAAAAGGTCATTAGGCATCATCTTCAAACTGTATACGGACAATTTAATGCAGTTCTTATACGTCACATATCGGAACAGAAATGGCATTTTTGTATATGATGGGTTAAGCAGGTAAGTGATATTTTGTGGACCTGATTTCTGCAATAATACTTGATTAATAGGTGATTGAACCAATGGCATGTGAGGGGTTGAGGACCATCTGTATTGCGTACCGTGACCTGTCGTGCAATCCGGAGCCAGACTGGGAGAACGAGGCAGAAATAGTGACGGAGTTGACCTGCATCACTGTGGTTGGGATAGAGGACCCTGTGCGACCTGAGGTAGGGTTCTGTGTGTGTGTGTGTGTGTGTGTGTGTGTGTGAGGAGCCTTTAGTTATAGTTTCAGCTGGCATGATGAGTTTGTATGAGCCACAATATGTGTTTCGTACTCTGTATTCTGAAAGTAACTGTGTGTTCAAATCTCCTTGTTCCTCCAAGGTGCCTGAGGCCATCCGCAAGTGTCAGCGTGCAGGCATCACGGTGCGGATGGTGACTGGTGATAACATTAACACAGCCAGGGCCATTGCTGCTAAATGCGGCATCATCCACCCTGGGGATGACTTTATCTGTCTAGAGGGCAAAGACTTCAACCGACGAATCAGAAACGAGAAAGGGGAGGTGAGTTGGGGTCTTTTAAAAAAAAAAAAAAAAAGTTTTCTATGGCTGTGCTGACATGACTGCTTTAATTTGACCTCACGATGTTTATTATCAGGAAGTTGAAGTACTGACTAAACTGGAGACTCTGACTCAACACTCAAGCCTGTGTTGATTGGATACACGAATATCGATTGTACTGCTTCGCTCGTCATTTATTTTGTCACATACGTGCAAGTGCAGAGCACACTTGAACTTATAAGGCACCAAAAATAGCACAGCAGTGGTGAACATTTGCCGTAAAATCCTAAAAACTAAAAAGGAATCAAACGAAGAAGTACATTTACAGTAAACACTGAATCTATTACCAGAAAAGCAGATGATTCTTTTTTCTGTGTTTCACCTAATACAACATTTTAGCTCAATTCATAATTCCTAGTTACCGAACACTAACATACCACCTCTCCTGACACATCAGGAACAGTTTGTGCTGAGCAGCATCAACGTGGCGCTGCAGCGGGGGCAGGATTCAGACTGAGAGTACAAACATGCTACGTCACAAATAAAAACTCCTGCACCAGTCGTGCTAAAGGAAAGTCCAGCTAAAAGTACCTAGGTACATGAATAAATCTACCTAGTTACTTCCACCAGTGTTGCACTCTGCTATTAAGTTAAACAGAAATTAACAAAAGCATTTGACCTCAGTGCTCCACAGACTTCCGTGCACCTTAACCTGCAGCACAGGAGTCACAAAAACACACACTCTCTTTTAGAATGTATGTCACCACCAGCGAAATGACAGTAACACTTCTAAAGCCAACATTTGTGCAGGCGTTGCTTTTGTCTGACATATTTAAGTCACTTATTTTCATTCATTTGGCTAAAGGCTTAACGACATGGACAGCTACTGTTTCAGTGCTGTGGCTCTGCACTTTCATATCGTGCACCTCCTGAGTTTCAGTGCTGTATGTAGCTTCATGTAATGAGTCATCATTCTGTGCATCATTACTGAGTGCAGTGTGGTTAGATCTATTGCAGGAGAGCTCTACACGAGAGCCAGTTTCACACTGCGTCCTCCTTTACACCTGTGTACAGTTAAATCAGCTTAACACACTCTGGGTCAACAGTGACATCTAGTGAAAGGAGAGATTAGTTAACAAGTTCACTATTGTTCATTCATCGTCACACGCTCTTTTCCTTCTCTTTTCTCTCCGTCTGACTCACAGATTGAGCAGGAACGTATCGACAAAATCTGGCCCAAACTCCGCGTGTTGGCTCGATCTTCTCCAACCGACAAACACACGCTGGTTAAAGGTGAGTCTGGACACGCGTGAGCCCAAACACGCAGAGACACATGGCGGTTCACACACACACACACACACACACACACACACACACACACACACACACACACACACTTTGAAGCTCGTTTTCATTTCCTGTGTGTGTGCAGGCATCATCGACAGCAGCATTACAGAACAGAGGCAGGTTGTCGCAGTAACGGGAGATGGAACTAATGACGGACCAGCTTTGAAGAAGGCTGATGTTGGCTTTGCCATGGTAACCTGAGCCATTATTCGCCTTCCTTAGTTACTCATTCATGTGTTTTAAGAATCACATAGACTTTAAATTCATTTTGAGGAACAAGTGATCCCTAATGCAAACCGTAAAAGCAGTGATTCTCTCTTATGTTTAAATAAATGTATTAATGACTTGAGATAACTAAAACATTAAAGAATATTTGAGGAGACATTTTTTTATATAAATATTAAATATATATTTTTAAATATATAAATATATTATTTTAATTTTAGTTAGTTTAAACAAGCATGCAGTTGATTCTGGTCACTTTTGGTCATGGCCTCTTACACACGCGAAGTGGAAGCACTTGGAGGCAGGACAACACGATATTGAGAAAGTAGCACTCTGAAATAATTTGGATGCTTGAACGCTTGCATGAATCATGCAGTGACTCTCTGTCTTCTCTTCGCTCTGTCTCAATCTTTGTCAGGGTATCGCGGGGACAGACGTGGCTAAAGAGGCGTCTGACATCATCCTGACTGATGACAACTTCAGCAGCATTGTAAAGGCGGTGATGTGGGGACGAAATGTCTACGATAGCATCTCCAAGTTCCTGCAGTTCCAGCTCACAGTCAACGTAGTGGCCGTCATAGTGGCCTTCACCGGGGCCTGCATCACTCAGGTTGACAGATTTATTAACATACATGCTGACACACACACACACACACACACACAGAAAACAGACACACAAATGTCACCTCTGTAGACATCACTCATCCTATATCTCCAAAGACAAAGCAATGGATAAAGTGCTTTTTGTGCATTTTTACATCAAGTACATATAAGCAGGGAAATATTGACACACACAATATTACTTATAATACACTAATTTTTAAATATTAATGTGTAGCACACGCTAACGATAGTTTTTTAGTGCACCTCTCAGTCAATGTGATCTCAGGGAAACAGGTCCTCATACTTTACAAAGAAACAAAAACTGATCTGTTGACTAATAATCGAATCCTTAATTGTGGTTTAACTAATTTCCAATATCACAGTACTAATTATTGATACTATCCCAGTTGTTATTACAGTTAATGTATTATCACATACAATTACTTCAGTCTCAGCTGTATTGCAAAGATAATTTGAGCTTTAACTAATCTCTAGATGCCGGGGTAACTGCAGAGCAGCTTCTCGTCACATTTTAGGATCAAAACACATGAAAGAACTAAATCCTCTTCAACAAGCTGGAAAAAAAACAGTCCCAGCCAAAGCTTAAATACTGCAGTTAGATTAAAGTGAAATGTCTCATTCAAGAGCACTCCAAGATCTATATTCTTCCTTTCTGTGATTTATTGTAATAGAGGCTAAAAAAGGCTTCTAGCAAATAGCAGGCAGGTTGGTGTCGGATCACGAGTAACACATAATATTTACTCTTTGAGTAACAGTTTTGCTGAAACTGCACACAGTGGTTGCCTCCAGTTGTTATCCAGTGTCTATGAAGAGAAACCGTTTGCCGCCACCAAATGGTTCTCGCTGCATCATTCAGATGTTGTGTGTCACGTGCTTTAATGGGAACGCGGAAGATGTAGATACAAAGACAGGGTGTTGTGCATAAAGGGTTAACAGAAATATTAAAGAAACAGAGAACAGTGACTGTTGAGCTCCTTCGCACGTGATTATACAGAATGAAGAATTTATCTGTCTCTGTCATACAGATGAAACAAACTCAACCCACCTGAACCTGTCCGTGACTCAGGTCTCTTGTTGCAAATGTCTCTGCAGGACTCTCCTCTGAAGGCAGTGCAGATGCTGTGGGTGAATCTGATCATGGACACGTTCGCTTCTCTGGCCCTGGCAACCGAGCCCCCCACCGAGGCCCTGTTGCTACGGAAACCTTATGGCCGGAACAACCCGCTCATCTCTCTGACCATGATGAAGAACATCCTGGGCCATGGAGTGTACCAGCTGGTCATCATCTTCACCCTGCTGTTCATAGGTGCACATGCACAGACACACACTCTGAAATAGCTCAGTTTGAATATTTATTGTTGGATTATGATGCTCAGGTTTTATTTCTTGCTTTTTGTCCTGCAGCAGATCAAAGAACAACGCAGCGTATTCTTTTCTTTTCTTCACACTTTCCATTCCCTGTTATTCGTCTCTTTTTTCCACCTCCAGGCGAGCGCATGTTTAACATCGACAGCGGCCGCAACGCTCCGCTCCACTCCCCTCCCTCTGAGCACTACACCATCATCTTCAACACCTTCGTCCTCATGCAGCTTTTCAACGAGATCAACGCTCGCAAGATCCACGGAGAGAGAAACGTCTTTGACGGCATATTTGGCAACCCCATCTTCTGCTCCATCGTTCTGGGGACATTCGCCGTGCAGGTGAGGCTGACCTCACAACGCCCTTTAGTAGTTTTTCTGGACTTTTGTTAAAACTACAATATGTAACTGTTTTTACTATTTTTAGTTGAGATGTGCTCCACAATTCATCATAGTGTGGAAAGGTGCTGTCAAAGCCTGTCAGTGCTGTTCTGTGAGTCGGGCACCTTCCTAACCAATCAGAGAAGGTCGTAAGCTTTGTTTCACAGGCAGTGTCGATACCTTACATATATTTATGAGACGCCAAGGGCTTTGGCCATAGACGTTTGGTTTTGACACAGCATCGGAGTTGACGCTCTGGGTGGATTGATTATAATCACCTTTTATTTCACTCCAGTAGAAACACATTTCTGCAGATTGTCTGTGTGGACATTAAGTGCACAGTTTGTTAGAGGCTTGTAGTTTCAGCATCGGAAAAAAAAAACGTAGATAAAAAAATGTGTAAATATTGTCTGAACTTTACTAGCTCGTTAGCTTTAAAGTAGGTTGTAAAGCTGCAAAGACTGGAGGCATCATGGGCAGAGAGAAAGGAGGAAAATGTATCGTGACCTGGTGTTTGTGGCTGTTGGTGACTGCGCTGTATTTCGGAAGCAGTCTCCTACAGGTGGTGATGACCTGAGCTGTGTTGGTCTCTTGTTTGTCTGTAAAGATACAGAAGATAAACGTAAACATTTTGCAGATCTTAACAGCTTCCACTGAATAATTTGATCGTCCAGATTTAAGATTCCAAACAAAGCAAAGGGAGGACTGTTTGCTCAATGGACTTAAAGTGAACACCCCTTACTGAGCAGGGAACTGTGAGTACACAACACACACAGAAGCCAACAATGACAGAGAGGGAGCCGGAGAGAGTAGGAGGATATTTTCCAAAGCTATTTAGTACTCTGTGGCACTCTGGGGAGAGGCAAGAGGCAAAAAAAAAGAGCTGCAGAAGGATGGCAGTGATGTGGAGTGTGAGAGCAACGAGCAGACAGTTCAGAGGAATTTGGAAAAGGAGAGATGAGAGGGAGCTGAAGACTGGAGGCAGCTTGAGAGCGAAAGATAAGTAAGAAAGATGGATCCCTCCGCCCTGCAGAAAGGTATTATGTAGTCCCAGTGAGACTTATGACTGTATAGCTTGGTGTCAGTCACAGTGTCTCTCTGATAAACCTTGCTCCTGATGTAAATGATCACGTTGCTGTTTAAAATATTGTTGCTACAACCACTGAGGCAATTTGACCTTTAGGAGCAAGTTTAAAATGCAGGTTGGAAATATGCTGCAGGAATCATTACTAATACAAACAAGTTCTTCAGTGACATAAGCCAGAGTGGAATAATTCCTATGATTCATGTGGCTGAGGTTATAACTTCCTCAGGATGTAGCCATTACGATACCGTATAACACAATTATAGCTGCATTTTTAGGTAAATAGATTAAATAAATGTGAGACTAGTTCTGCGTGGAGGATGTAGGGACTTGTGTAGAGAAGCTTAGTGTCTCATGTGATTTTTTTCCTTCCTTTCTAGAGATTACATTGTTCAGGATGTTATTCATAAAACAAAGATTTGAAATAGGATAAGTGAACCATTCATCTGTTTCATTTTCAGGTCGATGTAAAAACAAAGCAATTTCTCAAAACATGAATATTGGCAGGTTTATGTATTTCGAATATCTGTTTTAATTAGTCATTATTTTTGTCACTTATTGTTGCTCTGCCAAATGTAGCAGAACTCTTGTTGTTGGGATGCTGTGTAATATGTAAATCAAAACAGAGTGCAGGGATTTTTAAAGCATTTTAAACCAGTAAAAATAGTACAACATAGTTTTTTATATATTGTCATTTTGAATTTGGTACCAGACATGGACATGTCTCCCCAGCTTCATATTTAATGGACAGATATAAGAGTGGTATTAAACTTTAAATCTAATTCTCACAAAGCAAAAGCAAAGAAGCATATTTCTTACCTTCAAATAATTTGGGAGATGAGACCAAACATTGTTTTATTTGGTTTTAGTCTGAGTACCTTCCCTTTACTAAAGCCTCACATGAATATGTAGTATTTTCAGTTCTAATGATCCCATCTGGTTGCTCTTACTACGGTGGTTGTAGTCTTTGTTGACCTATTTCTCCAGATGAACATCTGCACGTCTGTGCATTTAATCTAATTTCAGAGACTCCTCCAAATGACATCATCTGGAGGAGTTTTCAGATGGAAGCAGAGAGTATTCGATAGGGATGTTTAACAACACTGATGTACATGTACACCTCAAATTAGACCCATCAGAATCAGTCGAAGATCTGTGAAGTCGCCCTTTAACATGTTTTTGCGTGGCACCAGAGATGAGAGCAAAATGACCTCATGCTTAGAATTTTAATTAATTTATGATACCTCATGAATAATGAAATACAATACTCCACCACTAACTCGGTTTGTCGTAGCTGAGCTGTTTCCTTCATGTAATTGCGACAGACTAGAACAGATGTTGACTTACTTAACAGTGCTGACTGGATAGTGAAGTGCGTGTTTCTCCCTCAATATTGTGTTTGCACGTGTGACTGTAATGACATGCCTCCTGCCTTCTGTGTCTGCTGCAGATCGTGATTGTGCAGTGGGGAGGGAAACCCTTCAGCTGCGCCCCTCTCAACATAGAGCAGTGGCTCTGGTGTCTGTTCGTGGGAGTTGGAGAGCTACTCTGGGGGCAGGTAAGCAGCTCTTCAGCCCGCTGAGTCAAACTACACTGAGCAAGTGTAGGCTGGCAGGGCTGATTTACCCAGAGTTTCCCCTGAGGTGAGGCTAAGGAAACATTTTCACACTGGCTTAGATAACACTAGCGCAGCTAAAATAATCTGGTTTATCTGATCTATTGTGTGTATGGTGTTTGGAAAAGCTCACATCTGCTCCCACACGCTCGTCATACAGCATCAAACGAGTGCCTTGTTGTCAAATGATAATGTCACGTTAATGGCTTCCAGGTGATCGCCACTGTGCCTACGGAGCGGCTGCCCTGCCTGAAGGAAGCGGGTCTGGGCCTGGAGCCCGGGGAGGAGGAAGGCGAAGAGCTGGCAGAGGATGAGGAGGAGATCGACTGTGCCGAGAGAGAGCTTCGCCGTGGACAGATTCTCTGGTTCAGAGGCCTCAACCGCATCCAGACCCAGGTACCGCTTCACTGAACCTGCAAAACGCACTACGACTGAACGTGTTTCACAGGAACACACTCACAGATACTCGAGACCACCACATCTCAATCAGAAACTTCAACATCGTCATGACACCCAAGCAGTTTGTTTCAGGCGAAGTACAGACACATGGGGAATGTGTGAGAAGAGATGGAATTTGAATTATCCAGCTTTTGCACCTTATGTTAAAATGGTTATTATTTTGTGGTGATATTAAATTGTATAGTGACACAGCCTAAATAAACTGCAAGTGACATGAGCTTTCTAAACTAACACGAGAGACTTTTGGAAAGAAAGAGAAAACGTCTCTTTGACACACAAACAACTTCAGTTAACACTGCATCTGAAATGTTCTTTCTCTTCAAAAGTCAGTCTCTCTCATCCTGTCTGTGCTGTTCTCCCAACCTGTGCCAAACATAATGATCCAAGTTTCTTCTCTCCAGCACAGCTAACTTTTCTGAAATGGCTGTTTCTCTGACTTCAAAGTGGTATTTTAGATGCTCTGTGTGTGTGTGTGTGTGTGTGTGTGTGTGTGTGTGTGTGTGTGTGTGTGTGTGTGTGTGTGTGTGTGTG
>JAUYWH010000025.1:2434835-2457972 GCA_034779795.1 Ctenopoma multispine | reverse complement strand
TGTGTGTGTGTGTGTGTGTGTGTGTGTGTGTGTGTGTGTGTGTGTGTGTGTGTGTGTGTGTGTGTGTGTGCGCGTTTGTGTCGCTGCAGCGGCGTTTGTGTGTATGACTGTTGACACATTGTGCATAGGCTCATGCTGTGTAGACGTGCTTGATTACTTTAACTGATTGCTTTATGTGAGAATGGACATTAAGGCAGCAAAGCAGCATCAACAACATGAAGAACAGTCTGCTAACAGCCTCCTAAGCAGTGTAAGAGAGCCAGTCCAGACTCTCTGCTTAAGTGCCTGTCTTTGCGTAAAGTGCTCAGTTTTTCATTAAGAGGGTTTGGTCTGAGTGCACACACACACGATCTCATAAAGAGTACACACGCAGCCATTGGTTATAATTCTTGTTGTCAGTAACATTCAGAAACTGTTGTAAGGCTTAACACTGATGCGCATTTGCCATTAAAGGTAATAAGAGGTAATAAAAATGCAGCTTCTGTTAGTTGTGCTGTGGCAGATAATGTTTTAAAGGGACCACCGCCCACACAAACACACACAAAGGCACGCACACTCAGACCAGCCTTTCCTGCCCTCACCGAGTGCTGCTGTTTTGTCTCTGTCCTGCAGATGGAGGTAGTGAGCACGTTCAAGCGAAGCGGTTCGTTTCAGGGAGCGGTGAGACGGCGCTCCTCCGTGCTCAGTCAGCTCCACGACGTAAACACTATCTCTACCCCCTCTCACGTAGCTCTCTCCACCGCAACAGCCAATACCAGCCCTGCCCCCGGGAGTGAGTCCGCCGAACGCATGTACACATAAACCCACACGCACACGCACACACACACACGCACACACACACACACACACACACACACACACACACCTCCAGGCACTCTCTCTTTTGTAGACACATACACCCTACTGCACGGCACGTGGACTGCAGTAATTTTACTCTCTATGGTTGTGTCCCCTCCGACTCGCTCGCTGCTCGTGTGTGTGCAATGTCTCCTCTCTTGTTTTTTCTCTTATTCTCCCCCTTCAAACAGCACCCAGTCCTAACCTGGCTGTGTAGTGCTGGTCTGATCTGGTCTGGTCCAAATCCAGTCCCAGTCCCAGCCCAGAGTTCGTTTTGTTGTTGAGTGTTTGTCGGTGCAGGAGGCAGCTCGCTGTTCCCTCTCTGCCTGAGGTGTCCTGACAGAAGTGGAGCAGCATTGTTTATAAAGAAGGGAAAGTGATTCATGTTCAGAAAACCGAAATGAAAATAAAAAGCGCAGAAAAAAACATAGATTTACTCAAACAAGACAAGGACACAACCTCCAGTTCAGAGAGTAAATGGCAGCTCCTTCTGCACCTTGTGTTATTTGCTGTCTGTGAATGAGGTCAAGCGTGGTTACTGTGGTTGACTCCTGCTGTAAATATCTCTAATGTCGACAAGCATTTCTTTTCTCTAAAAAAACAAAAGACTATAGCACTGCAGTAACAATTCTATATAACTCACAGGATACTGTGTAGGTTTCACTGCCATATAATTCATACTCATAACCAAATGGCTTTTATATGGCTTCTGCAATTCTCTAAACTGTAAACCTTCGAGTATAAAAGCCCCATAACACGCTGCTGTTTCCAAGACTACAGTAAAAAAAAAAAAAACTTCCCTCTTGCTCTCTTTCTCCTTCTTCTGCTCCTCTCACTTTTGTTCAGTAATGCAATTGTTGTCAACTGGTTATTTCTGTAACAGTATTTCCAGCTCCAACGTCACAAGTTTGGCCCCTCTGATGTCTCCAAAAAGTCCTGATTTTTCTCTCTGTCCAGTCTGTTTTTTTCCTCTCTCTCTCTCCATCACAGTTCTCTCCTCTTTCTTCTATATTTATGAGATATTACAGGTTCCCTGTTTGCAGGAATATTTTGTGAAATGTTTTATAAGTGTTCTTCATAATTAGAGTTGTTATTTTGTAGAGGTATTTAGATTTGAACAGATCTAAATACAGGCTCTTGTGTAGCAAACTGATAAGATTTCTTTCGTAGATTTCTTTTCATTTTCTTCCGTTTTTCTCTTCTTTTTTTTTACCTTGCTTTGTTCTTTACCTCACCCCTTTTAGTCATTCTACCATCTCCTTACTAGATTAGCATCCACCCCTCATGTTTTCTCTTAATTTCTCTGTATGTCAGTTCTGTGCGTGCTTGTTTGCAAGTGTGTCTACAAGTGTGTGCATTTGCTGACGTATCTGAGAGCCGTAGTTTGACTTCTGTGTGTTCCCCTGTCAGCACGCGAGTGTGCGCACCTGTGCTCGTATGCCTGTGTGCGAGTGTGTGTGTGTGCATGCATGCGTGTGGTTGTGCTAGTCTCTTCATTTGATTGTCTTCATCTGCATTCTCAGTTGCTTCTCCTTACCTTCCTTGCTCCTTTTCAGTCCATCCTTCCGTCCTTCCATCCCACGCTGCCTTCCTCCCCACGTTGCTCCATCACCCATAGGTGTAGATACAGAGAGGCCCATGTCGGTGCTGCTAACACTTTTGTGATCATTCTGCACAGACTCTAGAGGCTTTCTTTAAGTACTGTGGAAACACATTCTCTTCTCCATCACTTTAATATATATATTAAAAAGAATTACAACATAACTCAGAGCTGGACGTGGAAGGAGGCATGTGCAATCAAAGTATGGAACTAGGATTCAGGTCCCACCCCAGCCAGCCCATTGCTTCCTTTTTCAAGTTTTTCTCCTTAATTCAAAGATCTTGTGCAGAATGGCATTTTGGAGGGAACGTGAAAGAGCAAGCATCATGTTTTGAGTTTCATGAGACACGGGTTGGCTTCTCTGAATCATTTTAGGCTTTAAGGAGTCAGCCTGAGGTCAGATCACGTGTCCAATTGTTCCCCTTTATTTAAAATTTCAGGTTATACTTTTACACAAAAAGCAAAAGTGAAGTGCAGCAGACTTGATTGGACATGAAGGATATTGTCTGGCAATAATCTGTAGTTTTCAAACTGTCAGCAAATCCCATAAAAAGACCAACACTAAGAATGTAGGCATCACGAGGTATTGCCTGCGACGTATCTTACTCATCTGTCTCATACACCATCTACCAACAATATTAACAAGGCTAAAAGTCTGAAACTTTGCTACGAGCTTCCTTGCGCGGTATTTAGACATGACAGGACTTTGGGCCAAAGGTCAGCATGTTAACATGATAGTAATAGTGACACACTCAATCCCCTTGGGAAAATTGTTGTTGGTCAGCTGCCAGACATGTCGGTGCTACTACAAGTTTCAGTGTCTTGTCCAAGGACACCTTGACATATAGCCAGGAGGAACTGGTAATCAAACTACTGACCCTGGGGTTCATAGAGCTACTGCCGCCCCTAATATGCTCAAAATGACAATGCTAACATGCTAACATGTTAATATGTGGTCATAATAACAATAAAGAAAAAGTTAACAGGGACCAAAGTCATTACAGTTCATCAAGGGAGGAACTATCAAATAGTTATAGATATATTTCACTGAAAAGCAACATGTGGCGCAGGAGGGACATAAAATCTGTATAAAATAGTGCACCAATCCTTAACTGAAATTTGCAGGGTTCAGCTGCTTACAATTTCATTTTACGTCATTAATCGATAAAGATTATGTCTTTACTCCAGCAACACCTGCAGTATATTGGACAACATTATTGTTAGATCAGCATGTCTTGGCTTGTGTCCTTTGTCAAGTTCTGACAGTCTGACAATAAAGTTCGATAGTTTAGACCTTTTCAGTTTCTTACCCTCATCCACGCATCTTAGCAGCAGGTGCTTTTCAGCAGTAACCGAGGCAAAAAGAATTGAGAGACAGACTGACACAGTGTAAGTTTTGGTCTTTTTCCAGGATTTGATGACTGTACCACGAATACCAAACATTATTACCTGTCTAAGTTTGAAGATAGTGCCTGATAAGAGAACCCTCGAGCAGCACACACACACTACAAAGGCTTTTTTATGCACCTCCCCTTACATTGCTGCTTGTCCACAGTTAGTTTCAGGGTCATTACTTTTCTCCATTACCCACAGTTCTTTGCAAAGCAGATCTAATCCTCAAAACTTGGCACTGTGCCCCGTATGCAGTGTGATATGTGCAAGTTCTGACATCGACACCATCACCTCCCTGACTTCTACGCTTTTACAGCAAAAACTATCATCACTTGGTAAGAAAGGGTCCCGGAGGATCTGAGAGAAAGATCAAAAATACGAAACAGATGCTTTCATCCACCTGAGCCGTGCTGGACCTTAGTGATCCCTCTGGATCCTTAGAACCGATCTATGGATCCAGTTTGTTTTCATTTCAGACTGGGCTCATTTCACTTACCTGTAACGAATATGAGTTTTATTTGGTCAGGAAAGATGAAGGGAAATACGATGTTCAGGGCAAATCCATCCTCAGCTCCTCAATTCTTTGCTCAAATTCTTTCAACTTCAAAAAGATTTTGTCCTCAGGTTTTGGCCCCTAAATGAGACGATTATGCACCGAATTGAGGAAGGCTTGCTGAGGTATGACTATGGATTTAGAGCTGAGTCATTACATATCAAAGAGTGGGTTCTGCTTAGAGGTGGGCTACACAGCGAGCCATTAACCAGTCATCTACCTCACAGCTTCTCCCTGTGTTTATGTTGCAGTCTCCTCTCATCAGCAGTTGTTTTGCACACAGCAGCCTCTCTACCTTCCAGCGCCTATTTCCTTCACGTACTTTTAACTACCATCGTTTTTCCATCAAGCACTGCTGAGAGAGCCAACAGAGAGAGAGGGAGAGAGAAAGAAAGTGGGTGAGAGGAATCAGTAACACAGCAGTGCCCTGACCTCACGGCCTCTCTGGTCACACTTTTGGGCGTCATATACTCGAAAGTTTACTCTTTCCACGGAGACAAAATGAAAACAAACCAAGCGCTGACGAAGTGAGAAAGTAACATTCGGAGACCTTCTCAGTCTGCATGAGGTGTTTTTCTACTGTCTGACAGGCTCTTTGGAAAAACAGATAAGCACTGAACCTACTGCTTGACCGTCTGTCTTTCTGTCTGTCTGTATGTCTGTATGTCTGTCATTTATGCCAGAGTCATATATAGAGACTCCTCTTGGTTTGGCCACCTGCAGCACTGATCTCCATTCAGCTGCCTGACCGTCCACCTCTCATAACCACAGTTCGGACTCCGGTCGGTGTTGCAGTTGACATAAAGCTTCTTCTCTGTTGATCTCATTCAGCCAAACTGTCTCTATGTAGGGCTCTGTGTGCCTGTGCCTGTCAGTATATTTGCACTGAACTGTCTTCTGTTTCTTTTGAGCTCATGCTGCTTCTTTTCCTCTGTTTGGGCTTGGGGGAAGGGTGCATGGACCAACTGCCATGGCAAAGGAATGTGTTTCAGCACGCGTACACCCTACATACATTGCATTATGCACCTTGAAGTACACTCATAGACATCACTCTGATGTGTGTGTGTTTGTTTGAGAGAGAGTGAGACTGAGGCAGAAAGGGAGTGTAAGAGACAAAGATCTGATTCAGCATGACCTGGCTGCCTCTTCGTGTGTGTGACAGGGCTGACGCCCGAGCTTTGCTCTGGCCTTTTGAACCAATCACCTTCTGTTTCTAGTAATCTAACCAATCACATACTGTTCTAACCTGCTGATTCTTTGTGTTGTCACCTTTCTGTTTTGCAAGACTCTTTTTTTTATTTTTTATGTCCCGCAGCAACTTCATCATCAGCATCATCGTTATTTCAATCACGCTGCTCTCCTCTGCCTCTCACTGCTGCATGGCCGCAGTACATTTTGCACATGTGTGTGTGTGTGTGTGCATAGAGTTGCTGACTGACTGACTCACAGTCTGGCTGTTGATGTGTTTGCGTGTATGAAGCAAACTCTCTTTAACGAACAGCACCCATGATTGACAGCTGTCCGATGCATGCAGACATTCACCTTCGAGCTGCACGACGTGGAAACGACTCTGCTGACGGCTTCGTCTGTTTACACTGCTGCTGCATGCGCGTGTGTGAGTGTGTGTGTGTGTGTGAGTCTGGTCACTGCTATAGGTTCTTGCCAATTTCTTATTTTATTCTACATTAATCTAACACACTCACCATTATTGCTTCTTCTCCGTTTGTGCCTAACAACCACCATCATCCGTGTGTGTCTGCATGTTACCCTGTGTGCTGGGTTATGAGTGTTTCCCCAACACATAGTATATCCACCCCCCAGACACACGCACACGCACACGCACACACACGTGGATGACGTGCAGTGTCTGCAGCTTCTGTGGTCTTTGTGATGGTGGCTACTGAATGTTCTCGTCTCGTGAGGTTTGATTGGCGTGTGAGAACTGACAAAAACATGTCATTAGCCAGCTCATTTTACAACACAGTTTTTTTTTCCACTCATGTTTGTTGGAGACATACAGGATCAGGTGGACTGTGTTGTTGCTGAATTATTTAATCTAAAGATATTTTTGTCCCGCATGGTTACAATAAGATTACAGACTATAGATTCCTATAGAAATATAGACTATAGAAATGACTTTAATGAGTTCAAATGGAGTCACAGTGCTGTGATATCTCATTTACCTCCTTTAAAGAGGAAGAGAGAGGACAGAGATAGTGAAGTAGTACAGGTTCAAGGTGAGGTGGTAAAAGTTGTCCTGCTTAAACAGGCCCACTTGTTAAGCTTTTCACATGACAAACTGATAACATGTGCCACTATCACCTAACAATCGTTATGGTGATGAATACACTCAGAACTTGCCCTCTTTGCTACTTCGATTTGCTAGTTGCTTAAAGAAATTGTTTGACTTTGAGAAATGATTTGCTTTTATGCCAAGAGTCAGATCTTCTGTTTACTTTTAGCATAAAAGCTTGAAGCGGGGGCAAAGAGTTTGTCGGATTGGTGTCCAAATACCACAGATATCATTTTTCAGCAGCCTAATGGTTAAAGGACCATATCACATAACCACAACTTCAATTGTTTGATGCTCTAAGCTTTGGGTTAAGCTTCAAATAAGTCGTTTGTTAGTCCATCTATCTGCAAATGATAAAACCATTGTAAGGTGGGTTTTCAACTAGACATTTAAAGAAATTATTAGACATAGGCTATGCTGCATCTTTGATGTCTAGCTCTTGGCAACAAAGCAACTGACCTTATTTCCCATATGTCAAAATATTCCTGACTGTTTGGTTTAATCCAACCATAAGATTGTTTTCTGCATCGAGAGCAGCTCTCAGTCAAAAACAAAATGATACAGGATGAACATTAGAAGTGACCTTGTATAAACTGACTGCAGCCACCTGGCCCTGAGTGTCTCTCTGTCTGTCACTCTGTTTGTCTGCTGGAGGACACACTGTCTCTGGGTCTCCCTTGTCTCTCTTTTCCCTTTTCATATGTCTGACTTTCTCCTCTCTCTTTTTTGTGGTCTCTCTCTCTTTCATCTTCCTTCCTTTGGGCAGATGCGAGTGGTGAAAGCATTCCGTAGTTCGCTGTACGAAGGCCGGGAAAAACCTGAATCCCGCAACTCCATCCACAACTTCATGGCCCACCCGGAGTTCCTCATCAACGACCTCATCCACAACATCCCGCTGATCGACGACACTGACGTGGACGATGAATCAGAGCTCAGCAGATACCAGCACCTGCACCCGGCCCTTCGCAAGCCACCGCCCCCTCCCACCCAGCCCCAGCCCCCTGCCCGTGTGCGCCCCACTCGCCCCTACCGCCAATACAGCCTCCCGGTGACCCCGTGCAACCGAAACAACAATAACAACAGCAGCAGCAGCAGCATCAGTTCGACAGTCACCCACGGCAACAAGAACAGCAACAACACAGTTACCCCTAGCAACCGGAGCCCCCGTCACCACTACCGTCACCCACATCATCATAACTATCATGGCAGGGACAGGCTGGTGAAACCCTCTGCCCCTCACCTGGCCCACCTCTACTGCGTGGAGACCTCCTTATAACTGAGCTGAATGTGGGTCGGGGGAGAGGAGGAGGGGAACAGGAGGGGAGTCTTGGGGAGGGGGAGGAAAGGGGAGTGGAAGAGAGGGCTGCGGAGACACACACACACACACACATGACATTTTCATCCGATCTCCCTCACAACAAGCCAACAGGGGGGAGCGGAGGACGAGGGAGGTACAGGAGGGAGTGGACAATGGCCGGAGACTTCTGCTTGCAGCTCCCTGAGAACATTGCGACTTTCCCTCCCTTCGCCCCTTCTCCAGCCCTCTCAGTCTGACCCCCCCCATGACACCACCATTCCCAGCCCTCCCTCCCCCACCTTTTCCACCGATGAACCTATCTGCCCCCTCCCCCCTTCCTCCCCGAAGAATCCGCCCACCCCACCTTGCCTGTCATGCACACTTGATACACACGCACAGGTCTGCTCGCGCTGCTTTGTCCTGAGCAATGGTGGGTTTGGGAGGGAGGGAGGGGTGACGGACATCCAGCCAAAACCAACACCATCCATCTACGCTTCAGCGAGACAGGGCCATGTGGCTATGGGGGCTGACTCACTCTGTTTCTAATGGTGTCCATCATTAGTGTTGTTGTCGGTACCCACCTTCCATAATCACATCGTCATCGTTTCTCTGGCTCCAACCTGCAGCCGCTTTAAAATCACTACTCTGCTTGCGATAAGTAAAACGCTTTGTTAAAGCTTTAACTAGACTTCAGATCATCTCCATCCTCTGATTCATTTGTTTCTCAACATAATGGTGCTCATTCATTTCTTTTGTTTTTCTTCACTTCTACTCTGAGTTTTCGTCTTTTTTTACATGAAGCTTTTTGCATTTAGTTATTCTCTCTCTCTCTCTCTCTCTCTCTCTCTCTCTCTCTCTCAGTGTATGTGTAATGTCTCTTCTGAAAAAAAGTAACAAAAACAACAAAAACAGAAATGGAAAACAAAGATACTGTTCATTTAAACCTAATAGTAAAAGGAATGGCTGCAAAAAATCAACTAGGGAGGGGGGAGGGGTACACATATACATGCATATATATATATATATATACATACATGCATGTATATGTGTACACCTATATAATTTGAATGATTGGGATACGGAAACGCAGAATTCTTCATAAACTCTCATCGCTGTTCTTTCTCCAGCCCAGTCTGTGCAGCCACTGAACGCTGCCCCATACGTCCACATGACCTGTTCCGTGTAATACTGTCCACTCTGCTGTGGGATGACACGGCGCGTGGGACCTCGCATCGGTTTTGATGTATACCTGTATGCATTACAGTAAACCCCACACAGCATAACTTCATTTACAGCTTTCTGCCATGACGATGAAATAACCTATGGGTAATATCTATGGACGTCTCCCAGGGGCAGCCCATGGTTGACGTCCTCCTCCAGTCTCCTCATCTCAGTTTCATCCTCCATCATCTTCAGTCTTGCTGTTCCTCAGTCCATCTTGTTGATTCCTTCTGCTCGCTTTCTTTTGTCTCGTCCCTTCTGCTCTTTCATCAGTGGGTGCGCGTCTGCTTGCTTTTAAAAATATATTTATTTTTCAGGAGGGGGGTTGGAGTTGAATGCTTGTGAAGCATTAACCCTTTAAATGCCATCAAACACACAATGCACAGGCGATGGCCCCTTTAAGACAAACGTACACTCACTTCAAACCCGCTCTTGCTCACGTGCCATTGGGTCGTCTCCATCGTGTACCAGTGCCCTCTGCACGAGTATTGTGGACAGAAAGATTGTTTTATTTGATCTATTGGATGTTTGAGCCTTTCTGTTTTACAGAGGAAGGGGAAAAATCACTGTTTGATGTTGAAAAGCAACCAAACACTTGAGCGATTATGTCAGTGTTCAGCTTTAGCTTTAAGCCCAAAGCCCACGCAGCTCTATCAGGCACGGCCCCTGTGTGTCATGTCTGTGTCACATACTGTGCATTCCCCATCATCATGCTGTACATTTAGATGATTGGCAGAGCTTAGTGAACAGATCAGTATTTTGCTTTCTTCCTGAGAATTAGACGAGCAGATAATTATGAGGATGACAGCTAGCAGCAGGTTATCTTAGAATAAAGAAAACAGGGTTACCAGCTGGTCAGCTGCTCCTACCTGCCAACGCCTCTAAAGCTCACTAAATATCTTGTTTGTTTAATCGGTTTGAAAACTGTATCTGCACATCTTAAATTCAGTTTCTTCAATAATGGTTATTAGAAGTTGTTGAAAAGAATGTTTTTATCGTCAGACCTGTAGCAAACACTGTTGTTACTGCTGCTACCGTAACGAGGACGCACAACTTCTTATAATGGATAACTGCTGATATTTTTCTACTCTGCTGAGAAGTGCTGAATAAATATGATGTTGTAATAAGTAATCCTGGGCCACATTTGTACATTGGCCAACGTGACAATGAAACGGGTATTCAATTGCATTTCTTAAATAGTATTCAAGTATCTTAAATAGCCTTTAAAATTCCTTTTGAAAACCAAAGTGTAAAAACACGTTGTGGTTTTCTGGTGGCAGACGATTTCTTGGCTCAGTAAATTAGTGGTGTTTTGTTGTGACAATCTAGCACATAACTCCCTCTAAAACAGTTTTGCTGAGTTAACACAAATGAGAACTAACGAATCAGTGAGCTTTAGAAGGTCTGCTAGAAGGATTTTGTTGATTTCAGACACGGCTGCCAGTGGTTATGTTAAGCTAAGCTAACCAGCCGCTGTAGCTCAATATCACAAATTTCCTTCAAAGGGCTTTAAGGTCAGCACAGTATTTGACACCCTCTGACCTTTGACCTTCAACTTAAATAAAACAAATAATGGAAAAACAAAAATCAGGAAGAGCATCAAAGGCTACACTGATGTGTTGTGATGCATGCTCTGATTTAAAATGCCCATATGAAAACTTTTAATATTATCCAAATTTGGGAAGTGCCCCTTTGTGCTAAGGGTCTAAACATAAATACCACCGATACATTGATCTGAGTGAAAATGGCTCCTACAGAATACAGCAGCACGGTAGATTTACAGTATGGACAATCAGGATGAAGGGAGAATGTTGAGTAACTTCCAGCTGCTGCCAGCACACAAGCCCGAGTTACACCACATCCTTTCCACTGTGAAGATGTTCTCATCTGACTATTGGCAAGAAAGCTGCTAAGCTTCAATAGTATTACTATTGTTACAGGGGATATTATGTTGAATGTAAAAGGATGTAATGCGCTGCATGAGCACCCCCACCCCCTCAAACTTAATCAGATATATATAAAAAACAAACAAACAGCCACCCATGTGTCAACGGCTGCACCGTCACCTCGCTGAACTCCACCTCTACATTCCACGTAACATACATTCCAAACAACTCCATCACATTCCACGCTGGGTGTGAGAGTGCCCTCCTGTGTCCCGTGTTGCACCAGGTGTGGGTGAACCGCTGACTTCGTGTTGCCTCAGAGCGGGACTGCAGTTCAATGCAAACCTGGAACCCCTTACTCCTTCTCCCCGGCTCTCTCCTCTTTCCCTCGGTTATTCCCTTTTTTCGACTTGCCCACCACCAGAGAAAGTCAAGAGCAGACAATATGCAACAGACTGCCATGTCAACACCTGTACCCAGCTGTAGGATTAGTAAAACAGCCTAGCAGGGATGATGACACATGCAAACACAGCGAGAGAACACGTCTGTCCTGCTAGTTCTGTTTCAGGATGCGCGCAGGGCTCTCTGGGAACACCCTTACCTGTACAGAACTCTGTCTTCTTGAATGCTCATCATCATCATCTTCACCACCCCAGCCCGACCTGTGAGAGTCGGTGGGTGGTGACATTGTATTGGTCTGTCTGTTTTAAAGCATGCATTTGGTATCATTAATGTCACTCTTTATGTGTTGGTAAATCATTTAGGCTACTGTCACTACTGTGTGCTGTTATCTCTCCACATCTGCTCTCTTCCTCTCTCTCTCTCTCACACACACACACACTCATATCCTGCTCAGATCTGACCTATTCTATTTCAGCACCTCTTAGCACAGCTCCGTCAACGCTTTCTGCGGTATACACACACACACACACACACACCTGCAAACACACACCAGACAACAGGCGGATAATCTACAGTGGTGTAAATTTGACTGTCCAGCTCCAGCCATCTCCGTCCATCCGTCCAGCCATGTTACATCACGATGTTGTGAGACAGTTTCACAGAAAGCAAAACACAATGTGAAAAAGGAATATATTTATCAAAATTATAAATTGTACAACTGCACCACTACTGTACAGATCGCCCAAATGTGCACATGTGCATCTTTGATTTACAGGTACTATGTTCCTGTTACACTTTTTTTTTTGATGTTTCTTTCTTTTAATCCTATTGCTTTTTGTAAAGAGAGGAACAACAAAATGGAAGCGCTTGTAAATTATTATTATTGATTTTCTCCACCGGTGCTCCCACTGATGGAAAAAAGACAGTTGCACATTCTCCTGAGCATATTCTGAGGGCTGTGTTTTCTGTCCATTGAACAGCCCCTGAAGTGTGCAGAGGTGTGGAGATGCTTATAGTCTCTTAAGACCAGAGACACCACTCTGTAAATAGAGAACAGGAGATACAGACGTACCTCATTATGATCTATACGACTGGACAAACTGGGGACCCAGAGACGATGGAGAACTAGAAGGCGATGCAGAGCTAGAGACTGCAGAAGTGCAATGCGACCGAGCATTGTTTAGGCTGCTCTTTTAGATCTGCTGCAAGTATTTACTGCCATATCACGACGGGAAGAAATTAAGGTTTTACATTATTCATTATACATACTGTTGTAAATACTGTGCGGAATGGTTCCCTCTTCTTGCACAACGCAGTGCTGTTCTGCAGACAGAAAATGCAGCCTTAACTGTGCTGAATTGAAAAACAAAAAAAAGACCAAAAAAAAGAAGAAAAAAAACATAAAGATTATTGAATATATTAAAGAGTTACCTGCCTGTTATTTAAGCGAATAAATATCTATATATGAGAAAGAACACACCTGTATACTGTAGACTAAATCTGTATGGAAATCTAAGAGAATTTAATGGGAATTAAGTCCAACACCTTTTGTCCGTATGAAAGAAAACTACATCAAAGTATTCTACAATAATAACTTTGACAAAGTATGTGTGGCCCTGTGTTGTTTTTTCACGATGATGCTTGACGTTTAAACTTCACCTGCTGCTTTGGAAGAGATGCCGTGTTTATTATCACATAAGTGTCTGACACGTAACGTGAGTCATTCATTGTAATCAGATTACATCCAGTCTGCTTGTAGCCTGATTATCATGTCAAACAAACAAAACAAACTTAAGTCTCCCTAAAATGACCCCATATCGACCAAACCATTTTCATTTAGCTTTGCCACTTACAGGTTGGATTTAATAGATGGAGTAAGATGAACACAGCCATTCTTCTGTGACCCCATTTCTCCTACATGCAGTAACAGTTGCCTTTTGTAAATGTCATTTCTGTTGCGCACAGTCTGATTTTTTTAAGCAGCTTACTCATCTTTTTTTCTTGTCGTTTGGATCTATGTACAGCCCGTAAAACTATGCAGTCATAAAACTGGTGATTTTAACACTGGTGGTGGACAGGGTTTTACAAAACACCACAAGGTTACAGTACGTCACAGCTTAAAGGGCAAATTCACTGATTTTCAGATTGCTTATATGGTGCTAGTTTGAAGAGTAGACGTATTTTAAGTAGCGCTATTACTTAAATACGTCTACTCTTTAAACTAGCACCATTATTAATAGCTTTTCAAATGTCTTGAGATGTTGATTCAGGAGATGTCATCTGGAGTAGCAGGCCTGTAATACGAGCAACCAGATGACAACTTCACAGTACATTTAAATACTAAATATTAATGTACTCTTCAAATTGGAACCAAAAAAGCAAGATGAAGAACAGGACATTTACATGTCCACCAAATCTGAAACAGTGGAATCATAAGATGAATTTGCCATTTCATCAAAGATCTGTGACTTATTTATATAAATTTCTTGAATTTTTCTTTAAAATATAAAAATGGCAACTATACTTATACAACTATACAGATTTAAACGCTCAAAAGTGTAACTCCTTAGGACAACTGCACTTGAACAGTGTTTTACACAGGTAAGTTCTCTCTTCTTTAAATATGATTTATTTTACGTCATTTGTTAAACCAGTGTTTCCCGGCCAGTGAAAGTGGCTCTCCAGTTTCTAAAACATCCATTTTTGATTCATTGCCTCACCTTAAACTGGTTAAACTGTTTCGCCCGAGGCATGACTGATTTCCACACACGTCACAAGGAGGGACGGTAAGCTCCTGTATAAACTACACTGGTGGTCTGAATGATGGTTAACTTTAAATATCAGTAAATTCATAACCACACTCACAGACATCCAGTAAGTGGCGTCTCAAGGCACGGTATCTCATTATCTGCACCTGGACATTGTAACATGTCAAATAAGCAACGAACTAACTGGAGAAACTGTATTTCATTAATTACTTTCGTCTGACCTGTCAAAGTTTACAATACATTAGCACAAAACTATTTAACTCTACTCCGAGTTCCTCTGGTGATGTTACTCATTCAGTGAGATATTTTGCAAAGTAAACTCGGTCCTTAGCATATTAACTTAGTATGACTAGTATAACAATGATCTCAAAATATTAACTTGTGTATACTGAAAAAAAATGAGGTGACGAAAACAATGTAATCAAACATTCAGATGGTGTCATCTATAATTTTTTTTTGCCCAAAATTTCATATACTGCAGCTCGTTTGATTTGATGTTGTTCCAGTCACTCTCACCTTCACCCAAAGTTTTGACAATGTAATGACTCTACTGCACAAAACTAATCAACTTTACATGACAATACACGTCCAGCACAGGATGAATACCGACAGCATCTGTGTGATGGAAATCACATTTCTCCAGTCTTTTCCACATTTGCACAACAGCTATTCAGCAGTTTACTGTTGCTAATAAACTTTATTTCCTTAAGTAGAAACCTCAGTAGCTGAAATCTTCTTGAGTGGTTTTAATTAACCTCTGAATGCTGAGGTTGTGCAGTGCCTCCCTTTATGAATCTTTTTTTTTTTGAAAATTTTAGCCCATTCACTTCAACTCTCATTTCAGTGTAGACGTTATTCAACAACTGTTTTTGCTTTTTTTTTTTATTCAATCGTTGAATTTGATCTGATGTGCACAGCTAAGACTTCAATACCATTTAACCTCCGTTTTAAATACTCAGCACTGATATAACATTAAGACTGAACATTAAGTCAAACTTAGCTCAGTTTTATCATAAACTAACAAAGTTAATTACCTCACACTGGATTTATGGTGGAACAGGATTTTGTAAGAGACTAATTTCTTCTGGATAGACTTAATTTTTTTGTTTTCAGTCTGCCAGTATGTCACTAAGCCACACAAATACTTTTATATGTATGTGTCTGTATGGACTAACCTAATCAATCTTTAATGGTATTAGGTATTTTGGATAGAAAATGGGCTAAGCTTCCACACTAAGCTCAGTGCAGAGCAGCTGCCAGTAGCAACTTGATAATATACTGACACGAGTAATGTTTCACCATTGAAACCTCAGCGAGAAACCAAAGTGCATTTTCATTAAGGCAAACCTATTCCTTTAAAACGGACAACACGCAAAATAATACATCGTGCAGTGGTTAAGGCCTGAGCACGTTTAGGATTCCTCCTAAAGCAGCTCCATAGCTGATTAATCACTCCAAACCTCCCTATGTCCCATAGCAAAAGACCCCAAGCAAAGGTTGTCATCCCAACGTGGTGGAACAAACAAGCTGCTAAACAGCTTTGTTTCAAATATTCTTCTCTGGGATGTGGATAAATGCTTCTTCTAAATTACTGCATGTAAACCTGACACCTGCAGCCTTTCACGTGGAGACTTTTTTTATTCAACAATAGCACAAATAATGAAGTTGCTAACTTAGCAACAAACACATAATGTCCTACAGATTTAGTAGGAGGCCTTTATGTCAAACACTGGCAGCAGTATAAGTAACTCAACAAAGGAAACTAAAATAGAATAAGATAAGGCTGGTATCTCCATGTCTTGAACAGAAGGGAGGAGTTCAGTAGAACTGAAGTAGACAAACCCAGGCCTATGAAACGTTCGTATTTAGATTTTAATTTTTTTAAAGACATCTTTAACAAATAATTGGCTGTAATCTAAGTATGAAGTAAATGGGTTAAAACTTGAGCAAGATTATTTAACTCTGTAGAATCTTTGTTTTTTTCTGTACTTCCATCAAATGAGATCTTGGTCATTTGTTTTGACAACCTTTACCAGACTTGACCCAAATGTTCAGGAAAAGTAAGACCTTTATCGGCAGAGAGCTTGCTGTTCAGAAAGAGAAAAAGAGATGCATTAATATCAACAGTACAGAACAAGACACAGCAGATATTTGTAGCTCAAACATAATGAAAATATGATTTATTTGTCCATCGTTTCTCAGCGGCCATTTATCTCAAACAATAGGTATTCAACATTATGTACACATTTACATTTTGTTACACTTGATGAAAACTGGCAATTACACCACTTAAACAGATCATTTTTGATGTATTCAATGAATACATTAAAATTTCTAAATATATACACGGCATAATAATGAGACTGTTCAGCTTGTAGTAGCACTGCTCCAAGTAATGGAGCAGCTGTAACCAGCCCCGCAAAAATGCTGCATGAGCTACACAGACAAGATATACAGGTGACGATGTGGTGGAGTATTGGTAAAATGTAATCAGGCATACCATTTGTTACCGATACTACCTTTTAAAAAAATACCAGGCCATGTTGGCAGCAGCTTGTCCAGCCTCTTCACCTTCCACCAGCAGAATCCACTTTAGCATAAAGAAAAATAGGTGGCGCTAAATGAAGGTATTCTTTTGTACAGTGGTGTAGGTTCACAAAGAGATTCATTCTTACAAAAAGCAAAGTAAAAACAGACTTATGTTTTTTCCCATTAATTTTAGTGTTTCCAATTTGACCACTGACTCTAAATCCCTCTTTGTGGACCTTCACCTTAATCTTAACATATCATTATTATTCAGGATTTATTTAATTTTAAGTTACATGTTAACTAAAATAAAATCATTTCCTGTAACAAACCATAAACAAAAGATATGATGATGTCAAAATTCACTAACTGGGAACAAGAACTGTTTAAAAACATAAGTACTAAGGTCGCTGCTCAAATGCCTCAAGCCTGTGAAAAACGAAACAAAAAAGGCTTTTCTTGTCTGATCCTTACCATGGAGTCAAGCAGGTAAAGGTGTTCAGAAAGCCACTCCCGCATGGTGGATCAACCATTACCTAGAAGAAACTGTCAACAAGGTTTAGCAGTAACGTGTACTCAATCCGTCATCACACAAAACACATGCACATTCAGCAGTTTTAAGTTAATCTTAACTAACTCAACAGTGTTCATCAACCCTCAAGCAGTTCAGTACACTGAGCCATATCAAGTTCAGTCTCAATATCTGAAAACAGAGGTAAGTACTTGACCCTACATTTTGAGCGATGTGCTTGCACTCTCTGCACACTTAGTGCAGAACTCCACTGAGACGTGGTTCTTGTCCACATGCAGACACACGCCGCCAGATGTCTCCTTCTCCTCCACTTTCACACGCTTCCTGGGTAAGGCATAGTCGTGATCATTTGGGTTGGGCCCCTGGAAAAGCGAGGAAGATAATTTCATCCCATTCACACCGCTCAGCCTGGACAACAGCTGAGCTAACATGCTCTCATTGGCCAGCACAGCCCTCAGGTACCTGGTCTCATCTTCCAACTCTTCCACTCTCTTGGTCAACTGCGCATTTTCCTGTTTGAGTACGTTGTTTTCTGTTGACATGATGCCAACTTTTTTCTCCAAACTGTTGACGTATTCTTTCTTCTTGAGACGATTCAATCTGGCAGCGATGGCATTTTTGTTGATCATATTGCTTTGTTGGTTTTGTCTGTTTTTGATCCTCAAGGCAGATGACATTCTCTCTGGAGATGACGCTGTTGAAACTTCAATTCCCGAATCTTGATCCTTGGCACTGTACACACCAAGATCAGCCAATTCAACGTCGAACAGCGGGGAGGACGTATCTCTATCAAAGGCCCATTTTAAGTCTTCAGTTTCAAACAGGTCGTTTAGTTCTATACCAGTGGTGTCAAAGTCATCAGCTGGGAACTCCATGGGTGCATCTGGGAAATCTTCAACAGTTTCCACTGCAACCTCAAGAGGCTGCACCTCAGTGTTGTTGACAATACGGCCTCTTCTTCTGGTGATCATTTTGGTTTGACAATGGGGTCCACAGGGGCACTGTCTAGAACATATAATTTCTCACCTGTAGAGACAAATGAAATATAGGGTTACTTTACGTTCCTGCACCAATGAACAGCTACACATTCTCAATAAATGTATAAATTTATGCACCCTTTGGTCAGGTTGTTAAAATAAAGGCAACTGACTTAAAAGCCTCAGTAGTTTAACTCTTTACACCTGCAATATGGGCTCAGAAAAATACATTAAAGCAAAGTGGTTGAGGAGAATTCTTTCTTTACAATTAACTGGCTAGATATTTGTTCTTCTGTTATCATCGCAAATATTTCCGCAATTAAGTTAACTGTTTAATAATAACTTTACTAATATATTCTATTACTCAAACGTGCAGATAAGCATAAGTTGTCACCGCATAAACGCGCAACACTGTACTAAACATCATCTTCTTGCTCCTGCTGTCGTCCTCCATTTTCTAACAGGCGGTGAGGTTACAATAGCTGCGGTGTGTGTTGGCAAAACGTACAACTAACGTCATAGCCAGGCCTGGCCCAGTAGCATTAGCTAACATTATTAAATACTTTGCAATTATCTGTGCATAAGCAACGCATGTTCTTGAAAAATATTATAATACATAATTTCACACCGTAACCGTTAGAATACTTGGTCCATTAAGCTAATCGACGCAATATGTATTAACAGTATTCATAACTTTAAGCGCCATAGCATTAGCTTGCTAATGATAGCCAATTAGATTATTCTAGCAGCACACAGCTAACGTTAACCGAACATGGTAAACTCTACCAAAAATTAAGTCAATCTGTTGTATATTTTTGGTGCATTAAACATCTCAACTTTGAACCGGCGAGTGCCCGCTCAGTTTTCGTTAGCGAGTGTTACAGCTAACGTTAGCTAGCTAGAGACATGAGGCAACAACAACTAAACAAATGGATGACGCAGCCACTTCTAACGTCACAACAACCAGCCACTTACCGCACAGTTTGGCAAATGAATACAATAATAAGCAACAATATACGAGTCCGTCGGTGAAACGGTGCCGGTTACGGAGTACTTTCTTAACCGCTCACAGCTTAAACAAAATACGCAGCTACAAAGATGGCGCCGTTTAACAATTGAAATCCCAACGAACGTCGACCTGCGTAGACACTTCCGGGTGTTTTCTACAAAATAAAAGCCCTCTTGAACTTACACTTGATGGTACAGTCACGCAACCTCATAAATCAACACCTCTTTGACGTCATCTCAAAAATGTAAGACTAGAATTAGACTAGAAAAGAATATAAGCTTTAAAGTAGTACCTTTAAATACGTGTTGCTCTGCAAAACATTTTGCAGTGAGGCAGACACTTCCTAAACAGAATGCCTGCTCACAGAGCAACTAATCGTTCCAAACACTGCAATTCAGCTCAGAAAATCTTCTCCTCCTACTAAAAGAATACGAGAAGATCTTCCTGTGTATCACAATGAATTAAATGTATCCCAAATCCGTCTCACATTTATACATCACCATGTTCAGTAAATGATTCTGTGCATGTGTTAAATGTGACTGCACTAACTTCAATTTTGTATTAGCCACCTAATGAAACTGAAGTCACAGCATACAAGAAACAGCCTTTTACAAATGCTTTATATTAAGGCTACAATGGACACTTCTCTTCAAGATCAATTTTTTTATTTAAGAAAAGTCAAAAACAAGTCTTTAACACTTGCAGATGTCTTCCCATTATAATGGTAATTAGTCTTAACTTTTCATTGACATTGTATTAAACAGAACACAGTGGCCATACATTTTTATTAAACAAATATTAGTTGCAATACTAAACGATATAACAGAAAAGAGCACCAAATCTTCATATTTAAGACATGGGAGACTGCTGTCCTTTCAATTCTGTTTAACGTTTCAGTTTATTTTGAACATTCTGTTTCTTTTTCAACGTGTTAAAACAACAGAGAGCACTAGTTCAACCATAATGCCAGCAATTAAAGGCCTACATTTCACAGTATGACTCAGAAATGCTGCAGTCCAGATTTCAGCTTGTTAACATCACTGTGGTTCCAAATTGGTCCATCAGCTGTTCTCACTGGTGCTGAGACTCCTGGGACATTGTGTGTTGTGCTGCTCTCCAACTCCACCGGCTGGTCAAAGGCAGTTATTGTTGAGTAGTTTTCCACCATGAGGCATGAAGGGTCATCAGACTGTCCAGGAACCTTGCCAAGAGGATAGTTCTTCCACAAAACCTTATCAGCACACACTTGCCACGGAGATCCTCTGAGCAGCTTTTCAGCCTCAGCCTCCGTCCACTTGTGCTCCTGGGAGGACTCGCTCCTCTCAGAGTCGGCTGTGGCGTGCAGAGCATGGCTGTGGTGCCGTGAATGCTTCAGTTTCTCGTGCAAGCTCTCCAGTGTGTATATGGGCTGTTGTTTCTGCTCCAGAGAAGGATCATATTGCGAGTGTGTGGTCTGTGTGTAGATGGTGCAGAGCTGAAGCAGCCTCTGTCGGGTTTCCAGAGGGAGAGGATGCTCCATATCATTCAGGATTAACTGGAGCAAGTGAGGCGTGCTGATACAGGGAGCATCCAGGCATGCCGAGAGCAGCTGCTGCCACCTCAGCTGGATGCGATTTACAAAAATCCTGTCCTTCATCCTGGCCTTCCTACTATTCCTACTATTCTGCACCTTTTTTTCATAATGGTAGTTACATTTATTGCTGTTACAGAGAATGACTTCTGAAATCCAAGCAGACAGGTAGAAAGTCCTGTGATTTTTCATCTCTTTGACAAGCACCTTCAGTTCAACAAAAAGCTTCTCCAGCAGGAGGAGAATAAAGGATGGTGAGTTAAGCATCTTCAGGAGGGGCAGCCAGAAACGCAGAAATGTTTGAGGAAGCCTGGGTTCAGTGGGACTGGCATCGTCAGACATGTCACAGCCTAATGTTTCCAGTTGTTCAACAGTAGGAACCATGAAGCCGTCTTCCAACAACACATCAACCAGTAAATCAGCTGACTCCAAAGCAAACTGCTTGATCTCGCCCAGTAACCAGCTCATGTCTGCAAAGGGGGCAGGCCACGAACTCTTCTCTTTTTCAGCATGAAGCCCTCCAAAAGATTGGTACTGCTCCTTTTCAAAAGATATCAGAAGTTCCCGGGCGTTCTTGTAGGCTTCCATTTCTTTTTGCCTCGCAAGGAGCTCATCCTCTTTGCGTTTCAGGTCAATCTCCTCGTCCTCCTCTCCATCGGACTGCGATTCCCAGTCCTCACTAGACCCTCCTCCCAGCTGCCTGGACCAGTACTCCTGCTGAAGCCACTCCAGAACCACCTTGCAGCCCTTTCGACACCATTTCAAGGTAGGTAGCTTTCGGTGTGTGAAATCATGCCTCAGGTCTACAACCCACTCTGGGATGTTCAAGTTCCCAGCTAGACGCCTCAGTGGTCGGGCTGTTCTACCCTGTTGTCGCTCAGTGATCAAATTGACGAACCTCACCAGGGCCGCGCCATAAAGCAGAACCAGGTCATCTCCGTCCAGCTGTCCTGAGCGGTCCAGCACCTGGCACCTGACCAGGTCTGCTGTGCAGTCCACTGCCACGGGAGTGCTGTTTGCATACCTGCCTTTCCAAGCTGATACCCTCTGCAGTGCATGTCTCTGTAAGGTGGAGTCCTTGGAGTAAAGATATTCCAGAACCTGATCCCACTCAGCTTTGTTGACCCATGCTACCACATGGCGTTTTTTCTCACAGCGCTTTTTCTTCATTTTAATGGTGGACGAAACGTGCGGTACACTTACGTTCACACTTTATTCGCACAAAAGCTCTTACACACACTGAAACCGCTGTCTTCTGACAACCTTCTTCTTAGAGTAACGCCAATGTAACAAAAATGGCTCTTTATCTTAGTGTGGGCACGAATTAGCATAACATGTTTTAGTTAACGATTGTCCTACATCCCGGAAATAGTTCTTCTTCGTCTGAATGTAAACGACGGGTGGTAAACAACGAGACGGTGCACTACCGCCACCAAATGGGCAGGATGTAGTAGTAGATTAATAATAAGTAAACATTACGAAGAACACTCAACACAGTCTGCTTTTTGCAGATGCAGCAAGCAACAAACTCTAATTGTAGTGGACTATCCTTTTAGTTTGTATATTCTACCACCATTTAAATAATAATAACTTCTTGTGGATTAGTAAGTATCTCTGAATGTGTTGTTGAGAACTGTGCTGTTTGACTTATATTTTATTTGAGATTTTCTGGTTCTGTTGCTGTCTGGGTAAATATCAGTTAAATGTGTTCCTCTCCTCAATGAGTTCTGTCATTTAAATATACCCATTGTTTTCAACAAATCCTAACAATATTTTTTACAATACAGTATATCTAATTGTAAGTTAAGGATACATGTGGTCAGCAGTAAATTGTGAAATCATTTGTGAAAATTGTTGTTTTGTATGCAGCAAAACCAAAGAAAAGAACGCTTTGTATTGCTATCTTTCTAGAGTTTCTGTAATACATTTTTAAAAATGATTGACACTTGTACTTTATTACCAAAGTCTAACCAAACAAATATCTTAGAGGAAAAACCCTGAAACCCTGTTTTTTTGATTTTGGAAATTTAACACTGAAACCTTATAACAGGCTATAAATGTTTGGATAAAAACATTAACATGAGATCTGAGGATTGAGTCATGGCAACTGGACTTCTTTCTTCCAAGTAGAGACGTTTCGTTCTGCATCCACAGAACAGCCCTCCACCTCTGTTAAGTGAGGGCTTGTTGATTTGTGCATGTAAGGCTTCTCTCACTCCTCTCTCAAACCATCTATCCTCTCTATCCAGTATCTGTACATTTTGGTCCATGAAT
>JAUYWH010000025.1:2404006-2421607 GCA_034779795.1 Ctenopoma multispine | reverse complement strand
CTCTGTTCACCTTTAGCGCCCCCCCCCCCCCTCCATAATTTTCCTCTACTCTAATCCACCTGACAGTTGTAAGAACAGCAGTGCCTAAAACTGGATCACACGAGCAGCAGGTAAAACAAACAGGTTAGTTAAAGAGCATCGTGAACACCCCATGCTGGGGTGGACTGGGCCAGTGCTGAGCATCTGCTGGGCACCAACACTACACATACTACCCGCGTGTATGTAAATAAGTAGCAAACTGTTCATCTGACTTTTAGATGGACAAATCAAGGTCTTAAAACAAAGTGTGTCCACGTTCGAATGAGTGACTGTCACTGTTCACATAAAAGCTCATAAAACTGAATCCATTATTTATGTATGTAAGAGCAGCTCCTCCAGTGTAAACTGTAACCTTCACACCAAATCCAGGCTCAGCTGGGCCAAAAATCGGTTGCATCTGCTGCTATTATGTTAAGCTATCACTCCACACTAGTTCAGACAAATCTGCTAATGTCCCCTAAATGTCCATGACTGAAAATGTAAAATAGCCTAAGACACAATCGACTAAGCTTACAGTAATGAAAAAGGTGCATCTTTCTCCTCCCTAAATTTATCCAATGATGTGATTAGCAGAAGAATGGAGAGAATGACGAAGAAGAGAGAAATATTCAGTGTCTATGAGTTGATCTTTGGGAGATTCTGGGACTGGGTTACAGTAAAGATGTGGCTTTTAGAACACAAATCTTACTGATGGTGAACGCTGGTGTGAGAATTTGTTTTCTAGTATAACACTTATACGAAGCATAAAGCCACACATCTAAATTTGAAACACATACGGGACTTGGAGATGTAAACAATGCTTGATTAGAATCTACTGTAGACAGAAATTCAGTTGTTTTTAACAGTGGTCTAAGTTTCTGGCTGTGAGGCTGGGTTTAGACAGTGATGTGAAAGGGGCTGCCGGGGATGTGATCGTCTCCCCACTTCACCACCAGGATGTACTCTCCCTTGTCTTTGAGCTGGTAGCTGACGTTGTACAGACGGTTGCCCAGATGTTTCACTAGGATCTCCTCGCAGGGGACCCTGGGACCATCCACACCAACCAGGAGCATGTTGCGACCTGTGGATGGAAACAAGTGATTATCTACATGCAGGTGCATGTTTGTGTACCTCAGTTCTCAGCATCAAGTTAAATTCTCATGTAATGTCCTGGAAATGTCTCAAATTCTCCCTCGTGTCAACATTTCGCTACAAAATCTAACTCAGACTCATCCTAAAACCTCTTTGTCTTCCATAGTGTTGCAGATGCATCACAATCATACACACCTGCTTTGCTGCAGTCAACACTGAAGCTGTTCTTCTGGCCGATGAAGCCCTTGGTCAGGCCCATGCCCTTGGCCACCACCTTGCTGGCATCTGATTGAGTAGGAACTCCCTGCTGAGTGCAGCTGATGGCACGGGTCACAGGGTCGACCATAACGGAAGAGGTTTCATGCAGACTGTGACTGGACACGAGCTTGGAGCCTGGAAGAGGAGACACACAAAGTCTTAGCGGCATTTACAATCATTTCTTGTCTTTTTTATGGCATTTTTAAATTTTCCGCACCAGTGATCTTGGCCTTGAATGGGCTTCCAACAACGTGATAAGGACCACCATATTTGATGGAGATGAGATAGTTGCCAGGAGCCATTGGGGTGTATGTGATCCTGTAGCCCTCCTGACACTCCACACAGTCCATCTTCACCTTGGAGGGACCATCGATGGTTACAGCTAAAGCACCAGGGCCTGCTTTGGTCGTGTTCACAACAAATTCACAAGACGTTCCTGGACACAAATGAGAGAATGGGGAGGACTGAGGTAACGATAGAGATATTTGTAGAGTTTCTTAAGACTGTGAAGCTGAAATTTACTTCTGCTCCTGTTGCACTGTTGTGTTCAGCTGTGTATTACCTGTGGTGCCTCCCTCCAGTCCGGGTCCATAGGCAGACACCATCCCGGGGTCTCCAGCCTGGCCCGTCTCTCCAACTCTAATTTTAAATGGACTACCAGGGATGTGACTTCCATTGAACTTCACATCAATTAGATACAGTCCGTTCTCTCTGGGGATGAACCGAACTGCATACTTATCTAGACGGAGAAGGTAAGACGCGTGAAAAAATTTTCTCATTCTCTCCAGAAACGTGAATTCCTTTCGCAATCAGACTGTTCAGATGTAGTGTTTAGAGCTCAGAAGCCATTCCTGTGGTTACCTTGGTCAATCTCAGTGACGCAACACTCCTCCAGAGCTCCAGATGGGCTGTGGACCTTCGCATCGATCACACCCTTCGCCCCGTTAAGGCTGACGGCAAATGATGCTGGCTGGTTCACCTTCAAACCGGACTCCTGCTCAACAACACATACTCGCACATTTAAAACTGTACCACCATTATAAATATGGAGCAAATAACTAACCAACGTCTCTCCAGCTGCTAACAGCAATCAGCAAAGTGTTGTTACCTAACAGAAACATGATCACAGGTAACTCATGCTACTATCTATCTTACCTGGAGGTCGCTAACAAGGCTAAAGAGGAGGGCTGTGTAGGTAGAAGACAGAAGTGTGTGTTTGTGAAACAGAAACTGAACAGAGGAAGAAAAAGTGATATTTGGGGAAAACGGTCTAATCTGTAAGCACATCTGTGCAAGAGTGGGCCTGCATGCAGGTGAACATAAACAGTCGCTTCAGAAATCGGTCACTTTGTGCACATTTTACTGAGCAGAAAATGTAATCAGATTTAATACGTTTGTAAAAAATGATGAAGAATATGTTTGCCCTCCATCATTATGTATCATTGTGTATAGACTCACATAAATCAGTTTTTGTTCATTTACAGTGCAGTAAAATGTGCAAAATGTGACGGGATGTGAATACTTTCCAAAGGGAATCTATAGAATCTATATTATCGCACAAAAAAATCAGTGTTGTATAGAAACCAATTTGTGAGAGCTAAAGAAAAGTGAAAAGTTAAAGTCTGCATTATGACAAACATTTGATATGAGGTAACATCATAATTACTGAGCCCAGATTCAGTTGGATGCGCAGAATTTCTACTTAACGTGAGTATTTCCATTTTGTCCCGTTTAGATTTTCAATCATTCTTCACAGTATCGTATGTGTGACAGCGACAGAGAGGAAAAAAACAGCCCATGTCAGACCTCTTTAACCCTTTAGCGCCCCACATCACTTTCAAAAGGTGGGCGGCTGTTGGGAGCCTTTAGAATGAAGCACGAGAAACACACACAGTCCTCTAGTATCCCAGAAGCCCTTTCACCGCCCAACAATGCAACAGCAGCTGCTGACACTATGCTTATGAACTAACTATGAATTCTCTTTTTATACAGCGATGTCAGTCTGCTGAAACATTTCACCTCACTGCTACTTAAATGTTTAATGTTAAATATCAGTGTTATCTGGTTTGGCTCCCAGCTCCACATTATCAAGTCCACGTGTGCTGAAAATGTTTCTCTGTTGTGTAAACGACCTAAAACTGAACTTTCTAACAGTCATTAAAGTGGGCTTTACATCTACTGATACAAGTTGGACTTCAATCTCCACCAAAAAAGTCAAACTACGAGCTGCTGCTGCTGCTGCATTGCGGGCAGTGTACTGCGGCCTGGCGTGTGCGCACATGGACGTGTGTGTGTGTCTCAGAGCCTCACCTGAAGACTGGCAACAGTGAGGCGACGAGCGTCGTCCGACGGCGAGGCCACGGGGACGATGAAGGGGCTGTCGGGGATGTGCTCGTCGTTGAAGCGAATGGACACCTCATAGTCACCTACAAGATCATGGATTTCAAGTCAGAAAGGCCAAATACAACAGCAGTTACAGATTTATGCCAAAAGAGGAAGTAACTACATGGAGTGGAACAAAAACTATTTACTATGATGTATAAACACTTAATCTGCAGCACATTCTCAGTCCTTATCCAATCATAAACCTTTCCCTGTCTCTTCCCTCACCAGGCTCCTGCACGATGTAAGAAACGCCACTGGAGCCGTCCTTGCGGTCCTCAAAGGCGATTTCAGCCTTGCTTGGTCCCTCCACAGCAATACTGAGACCTCCAGCTCCAGCCTCCCTTGTCCAGATACTGAACTCAGCTGCACATGACACAAAACACAGTCAAGTGTTATGTGCAAAGAAACACGTTCCAGTACGTACGCATTAATAAGCCAGCAACACCAACCTGGTACTCCAGCTTCTGCTCTCTCCAGGCCTGGCCCTCCAGCACGGACCTTATGAGCCCCACCCTCTCCCAGGGGGCCGACAGTGAACTGGAACGGGCTGCCAGGAACATGCATGCCATTGTATTTGACACACACCGTGTGCACGCCCGTCTCAGTGGGGACGAAGCGAATGCAGTAGGTGTTGTTCTCTCCCTCCATGATGTCAGCCTTGTGAACCTGGCCAGATGGGCTGGTCACCTGAGCGGTCATGTCCGCGATGCTGATCTCTGAAGAGACACATAGATGTTTGATTTATTAGTGTCAGTCACGAAGCAACATCAGTTTAAAGTTTGCTAAGATTAGGCACATTAGATACTTGTCATACCACACCAATTAAAGCTGAAGCTGTAAGACCCTGAGCTGAATAGAGCAGCAGTGTTTTTGCTAATGAATGAGGAAGAATGGGCTATTTTTAAGTTACAGACACAGAGAAAAAACACAGGCTGTAAATCATCTAAAAAGGCAGCTCTGCTGTGTGATAACACAGTGCGACCACAGAGGGCTGTATTGTTATTTCCTGTTCTAGTCACCTGGGATCTTGAGGCTGAGGTCACACTGGCTGCCAACGTTGGCGACTGATGCTGCTCTTCTCTTCCTGGTGATGCTCTCCTTCATCCTGCCCTCCCCTGTCACTTTCACTGTGAACGCGCTCCCTGTGGACACACACACACACACACACACAAACAGTGGATTTAGTTTAGTAATTCAGAACAACGCTGCTCTACTTTAATTCCTCGCTGTTATAAATCAGTACCTGGCACATGTTGGTCAGCAAACTTGATGTTGATGATGTAATTGCCAGGTTCAGTGGGGCAGTAGGTCACCTTACAGGTGCCATCCTCTTGGTCTTCAGTGTTGATGTCCACTTTACTGGGTCCTTCAATGGACAGACTCAGGCCACCATAGCCTGGAGGAAACGTCAGAGAGGCATAAATGACTGAACGTGAAATCCATCAAGCTGCCACATGTAGAAAATATTTGCATCCAGCATTTACCGGCATCACGAGTGTCGATGATGAACTCAGCAGGCTCAAAGGTCCTGGCCTCGCTCAGGCCCTGGCCACTCACATGCACACGGCTGGCATCACCGATCTCTGACTGGCTGATCATAACAGAAATGGGACTGCTGGGAATATGGCGGCCGTTCTTCTTGATGTTCACCAGGTGCTCTCCGATCTCCTTGGGAACAAATGAGATACCTGTGACAGAGACGTGAATAAAAATGGGATAACAGGTTTAAAACAAAGAAGAGAAGCGGTAAAATCCAGTCGATAACGCTCATGTTCAGACACACACACACACACTCACCAACGTGTCCGTTACGCAGCATCTTCAGCAGGCAGGGCTCTTCACGGCCCGAGGGCGTCGTCAGGGACGCTGTCAGCTGACTGAGGTCGAGCTCTCCGATGTCCAGTGGGATATCTGCAGCGGAGCCCACCTTCAAATGGGACATCCTCATGGAGTCATCACCTGGAGACAGAACAGTGATGAGCCAGTTTCTTAACTGAGGTGTTTGCTTTGTGAGAACCATAATTCAGTCATTAGACTTGTCATAGTAGAAAAAGATGTTACCTGTAATCCTAGCAGAGAACGGGCTGCCAGGGATGTGCTTGTCATTGTATTTGACCAGGATGCTGTAGTCTCCTGGTAACACGGGCAGGTAGGACACTGTGCAAGTCCCATCCTGGTTGTCCACACAGCTGATGTCGGCCTTGGATGGACCCTCGATGGCCAGAGAGAGACCACCTACAAAACATCAGATGAGCGTGCTGTGTTTCGAGCAGTTTGTGTGGTGATCAAATTTATACAACCAGAGGATTTCCACTTACCCTCTCCAGCATCTTTAGTGTTAACAGTGAAGACTGCAGGCTTGTTCACAGTCCCATGGATGAGGCCAGGACCATAGGCACTGACATTACCACTGTTCACGTAGTCCACATAGAACTGCAGGGGGCTTCCTGTGAATGACAACAGACACACAGAAAATGTTTCATGCACCTAGAAGTTAGACATTTCTCTTGTATTTCTGCAAACACTTTAGAGTTTAGTACCGGGGATGTGGATGCCATCGTATTTAATGTCCATCTCATGCAGACCAGCTTCAGTGGGAGCGTACTTGACAGTAACAGTGCCGTCCTTGTTGTCAGTGATGTCAGGCTTGGCAAACTTGCCTGATGGCATTCGGACATCACCTTCAGCGGAGGACAGAAACACACCGTGACATATACGTAACACAGAAACCATAAAGAAAGACTGGCTTGTGTCAAACTGTGTACCTGTGATCTCTCCCTTCTGGATGGTGAATGGGATGACCAAGTCAAAAGGTCTCAGCCCTGCCACATCCAGACCATTCATTCCCATAGGTCTGTCTGTTGCCTGGGAGACAGACGGTAAAGGTCAGAGGTCAGTCAGAAGAGGTTGTAGAGGTCGATGTAGCTACAGTAACATTATACATCACAGAGTGCAGGACAGACGGGTATAAGCTTCCACACACCAAGAAACAAAACGGGATGAGACAATCATGAGTGAAATGATTGACATTAGAGGTCATGGTCAGGACGATGACACCAACACAAACTCTGAGGCAGAATGAGATGAGGACAAAAACACTGGAACGTCAAGGGAGACTCAAGAAGCACATTAAGCCATTTTGTAAAATGCTGAATCCACATTGATGATTCTCAAAATGGCTGCTTTAGTCTCCTAAACAAGTTAACATGGAGCAGTGCTGAACAAATGGGCTGCACAATGACTTGTGAATGAATGATTTTTCTGCATGGAACAGCAGCTCTCACGAGAAAATTCATGTGACTTTTGATATTGTGCAGCTCTGTCGCACTGTCCATGTGTTTGAGTAATCCTGTTTATGAGATGGAGGGGAGAGGAAAAGACCCTTCAGACATGAAACACCTGTAACGAGAGACACTGATGCAGACTGATGAAGGGAGGCCATGAATGATGACGTAGATGAGAGAGAGAAAAAAGGAAAAGGGGAGGGCAGAGGAAGATGAACATAATTTGATTTGAGTGGCATGAGAGAGGCCGGACACAGAGGTTTTAGGTACCCAGGGCTGCTGAGCGTAGAACTGGGGCATTTGGGTCTGCTGCATGAGCTGGTCTGACGGAGCTCCTTCCAGTGCCTGAGGGAGGTGGGAATTGTGAGGGGATAGGTAGGGGTAAAGGGCAAGGGTAAAAAAAAAAAAAAAAAAAAGATGGAAGGGATCAGACGGGAATACAACAGTAGTCACAGTGATCTAGAAAATGTCTGGTGGCCAAGACCCCATCACGAAGCTTCTGTAGAGAGAATCAGCATCAAGGATCTTTGGTTCACACAAGAGTGTGTTGGTTGCTTTGTTTGTTATCCTATTCAAATAGTCGATGGTTGATACCCAGTTAAATGCTTTTCTCTGAGGATGCTGCATCCTAAATCTGGTTTTAAAGCAAATCATAAGTTATGCTAATGTGGTTACTGTATGTTAACCAATATAAAACAATATAACCAGGAACGGTGGTGCAGTAAATAGGGCAGTCAGCAATTACTGTCTACAAACCCCAGGGTTGGTGGTTTGTGTCCTGGTCCCTCCCTAGTGTGATAAATGTTTCTGTCAGGAAGGGCATCCGGCGTACGACCTTTGCCACCCATCAAATATGCGGTGGCAGATAATCTGTTGTGGCGACCCCGAAAGGAAGCAGCCAAAATAGACTAACCAGTAGAGAACAACATGCCTCTATATTTATATTCAGATATGGCATTGTTTATAAAGTACATGATTCTTTATTATTACAGAAATGATCCTCTGTCATCTTGGAAAAGGGATGTCCATGTGGCTTATTCTGTGAGCCACTCAGAAATTACAACCTTAATGCACTTCAAATAGAATCAAAACATTAATTTGGGTTTTATATGATAAAGTCGCCTGTTGTTGCCTGCAGCTGCCTAACTGAGTCTCAAAACACTTGCCTCAGCCATCCCACTTCACTGTCTGCTTGTGCTATGCAGATATATCCTGGATGAATGAAGGTTAAACTGCGCATCACTCACCGTGACTTGGAAGGGACTGTTGGGGATGTGCTCCCCTCCGAAACGGACACAGATGACATACTCGCCAGGCTGCGGCGCCGTGTAGAAGATGTCAAATGTGCCGTCCTCGTTTTCAACAACGTCCACGTCGAGCTCTGCCCCCTCGGGTGTGACCACACTGCACGTCACCTTGCCTTTCCCCGCCGCCTTGGCATCAACTGTGATGACTGTCTGCTCACCAATCTGGATCGTTGGGCCAACACCAGCGCCTTAAGAATCAAGAACAGGTCAGATTTTTTTTTTATCTTGTAGAGACACAAACTGGCACACACTCCCTATCACACACACACATAACATTCAGCATGCACATTCCACAACCATGACCAGGTTAAAGTCGGATGAGATCTAGTCATGTTATTTCCATCTAATGTATGTTGTTACCATTGACTTATGTTCTCATCATACAGTTTCCAGGCAAAACTGAAAGCTGGATTAGCCAACGTGCCATTCCACCATGCCATCCTAGCTACTCTGTTAGTCCATTAGTCTGTCCAGTACAAATGTGAGGGGAAAACAGAGAATAACAGTTACATGAGAGGAAATGGTACATGAAGAGGAGGGAAATTAAAAGGTATGATGGAGAGAGAAAAGGGAAGAGAAGTGGGATAAGTGAGAGACATATACAGTAGAAAGCTGGTGCCACTATCCTCCATGCTGAAGAAAAGACAGAAAAGGTAGAGTAGTTCCTCTACTTTACAAAGTCATTCAGTAGGCTTACCTAAGCCGTGACCGCCGATTGAGACTGATAATAGGAACGGTGAGAAGCGGGAGAGCGAGGAAAAAAAAAAGTGACAAATAAAAGACAGTCAGGTGGGGGTGGGGGTGGTGGGAGGCAACAACTGTGCTCCAAACACTTGGATGAAAACAAACGGTGATGGTGGAGTGTGAAGCAGGGAGGGGGGAGTGTGTGTACAGCGGGGACTTGGGTGAAGGGGAGTGTAACTGAGTGTAACTGAGGAGCTCTGCGTGAGGAACACAACATTTTTCAGAACTTATTTATCCGCTGCAGAAACAATAAGTCACTGGTTTTCGTATGAATGAATGCACAACATATGCTAACTGTCAGGAAGCAGAAACATCTGGATGTGTAAGGGTCGACAAAATCCTGTGAACACCTGGTCTGCCTCTGAAAACTCTGGATGTATCGTGTGTAACAGTAAAATGTACTAATCTGCAGAAACTGACCAAAAATACAACTCATTATATAAAAGTCTGAGTATTGATACTTCTAAGTTAAAACAGAACATATGAGCAGCACGTGTAGATAGGCTCAAACATCCACATTTATAGTGGTCTAACAGTTGTCTGTGTACCTGTGACAGTGCACTTGCTGGCGTCTCCAGTGGGTAAGGCCCTGATACGGTAGGGTGAATACGGGATCTCGTCCCCTCCGTACTTAATGAGGATGGTGTATCTGCCTGTCATGTCCGGAACATAGGACACCAAGTAGGTCCCGTCATGGTTGTCACGGATGTTTGCCTTCTTGGGCTTCCCTTCTGGGTCCTGCGGAACAGCAAAGTTACCAAAGTTACAAAAAAAAAATTAAATAAATAGTTTTTCATTTTTATTATTTGCACAACATGAGTGAGAACTCACAGTGATCTGCACTGCCAGCAGTCCCTCGCCTGCATCTTTGGCATCAATGGTGAACTCGACGGGCAGAGAGGCAGTCACCCCCGTAGTGTTGAGGCCGGGGCCGCTGGCACGCACCTTACTGGCATCATGAGTGGGCAGCACCTTCACCTTGTAGGGGCTGGCAGAGGGAGAAAGAGGAGTTAGTGGTTAAACAAGAACAGAAGAACTATATTCACATTGGACTGTGCACAGAATGTGTATGTGTTACCTGCGTGGGATCTCCTCATCAGCGTATAACACATTAATAGAATAGGGTCCCTCTCTGGTGGGAACATAGTTGACTGTGTGAGTCTGGTCACAGTTATCCACGACCTCCACAGGCTCCACCACACCTAAAGTTAAATACTAGGTGTTTAAATTCTTACTCGGGAGTCTCTTTGACACACAGAAACATTAGAACACACACTCTTACCTTTGGGTCCTTGTACGCGGACCTGCAACGGGGCCACTCCAGCCTTGGAAGCGTCCACTGTGAATGCCTGAGGAATGTTGGCTCTGACGTTGCTGCCCAGGCCTGGACCCTGGCACTTCACCTTGGTACTGTCCACTGTGTCGCTGACTGGCACAGAGAATGGACTTCCTACAAACATAAAACATCAGAAAAGTTAGGCAATTTCATTTAAAGCTGAGCTGGTGAGGTTTTATAAAGTTTATGAAGTGTATTCACAGTATTTCTGTCTGTTCAGGAGAAAGAAGCATCTGTGCTAAAGTAACCCTCCCTGACTGACAATCTTAATAAATACTTAAACATCTTGACAGCAGTAATGATTTCTAAGCTGTAATGGTCCATCACCTGTGATGGGCTGTCCTCCGTAGGTGATGTTGAGGTTGTATGTGCCAGGCTCGTATGGGACATACTCCACACTGCAGCTGCCATCCTTGTTATCAGTGCAGGACATTTTGGCCTCTGATGGACCCTCCATCGCCAGACCAAGACCACCAGTACCTGCTCCTCTGTGGAGCAAAGATGACAGACATTGAACATCTGGGAAACATTTAAGGGACATTTTTTGCATTTTCAATCTGGAATCAATGTGTCGTCTCACTTACCTGGTTTCCACTGTGAACTTGTTGGGCTTGTTAGTCGTGCCGCCTTTCAGGCCAGGACCGTGCACACGAACACGAGCTGGGTCACAGCCTTCAGTGACGCCAACATGGAATGGACTTTTTGGCACTGGGGAGCCATCATAACAAACCTCTACACTGTGCGGGCCTGAAATATATACACAGAGGAGGACGGTGTCAAACTCACGCACTGGAGAATCCACCAACGTCTGCACACGTTATTACACATGCACTCACCCTCTTCGTAGGGAGTGTACTCCACGTTGTAGGTTCCATCTCCGAGGTCAGTGATGAGAGCATCTGTGCGGCTGCCAGATGGGTTGTTGATGAGGGTTTTGATGTGGTCGCCTCCGCTCTGTGTGAGTGCACGAGCATCCACAGTGAAATCTGTGGTCGCTTCACGGAAAACACCTATAAACACAGGACGGGGAAAATCAGCCTGCTGGATATCAAGCACTGATCTAAAACCCTTACACTACAGCATGCGGATTACCTTTGCCCTCCACTCCTCGTCCGAACACACGGACTCCACTGGCATCCACCGCAGGTTCCACGTTGAGCCGAGCTGGGAAGTTGGGCACATCCTGGCCACCGTAGCGGATGGTGAGAGTGTACGAGCCAGGGTACAGAGGGATGTAAGTGATGGTGTAGGTCCCGTCTCCGTTGTCCTGAATGTGAACCTCGGCCTCAGTGCCACTGTCTGAGATGATCTCGATGGTCAGCTCAGCCGGGCCGGCGTTGGTACAATCCACGATAAATGTCCCCGTCTCCCCAACCTTGGCACGCTCCAAGCCTGGGCCAGAGCAGAGTACCTGAGAGGAGAGGCACAATTATTTTTTCATTTACATGTTTGATTACTCCTATAGATGTTGATGTGTAACACTACAGTCTGTTAGTAACCTTGGAGGGGTCTGTGGCGGGGTAAGCTGTGGGGGTGAAGGGTGACCCAGGGATCGGTATTCCGTCATAGGTCAGCTCAACCTGGTATGGGCCGGCCTCACGGGGGATGAACTTCACCTGACTGGTCTCTGGGCTCAACCCTGGTTCAACCTGGAACAAGAAATTAAGATTCCACTAATAAAAACATTACCAGGAACTGTGCATCATACTGAGGATACTACATAATGTCTCCAAGCCTCTCAAAAATATTTCCCATTAGAAAAAATATCCACATCATGCGCCATACCTTGCTGGCCACTGGCTTCCCTGCTGGTCCGGTGACCTTGGCAGCGACCTTGCCCTGGCCGCCTGCACCCTTTGATTTGACAGTCACCTCCTGGTCTTTGCCTACAGTTATTTCTGCAGTGACACAAACAGCAGAGAGAGCTGCAGATCTGAAAACACACTCCAACAATCCAACACCCCTGAACCAGCTTATGGGACATACGATCAATGGTACAACATGCAAACTGACTAAAATAAAACTTTCTTACTATGAGCTATATATAAATATCAAAGAACAGAAAAAAAAAACTTCAGTTTTTTATAGACGTTGGTAACACAAAAGTCTGCTCATATTTGTTGCTCAAGAGCGAGGAAGGGGAAGTACGTACTGTCGCCCAGGCCCGTGACGTTGACCTTGCTGAGGTCCAGCGTAGGTGCCACGCTCACATTGAAGGGGCTCTTGGGAATGTGATCTCCACCGTAGGTCACAGCAACTCCCAGAGGACCCTGGAGCACAAAGGGGAGCAGTGACACACGTGATCATGCTACAAACGATTATGTAGGAAATTTTTCATAATTTTTCATTTAGAAATACCCACAAAATACTCAGACAGTCGCTACAGAGACTGGATATTTATCAAACTAAGCATTGATTTGTTGCTATATGTGTATTTTCTCCAATCGTACCTGCTGCACAGGTGTGTATTTCACAGTGTGAGTGTTGTCATGGTTGTTGATGATTTCAAAGTCCTTGACAGCTTCTCCTTTGGTCGGGCCGCTGAAGTTGCAGTCCAGGTTGGCCTTCCCTGCTCCTTTAGTGCTCACAGTGAAATGAGTCGGCTTGTTCAGGTCAACACCTGAGAGCGAGAAAGAAAATCAGACTCCGTTAATGTGAGTCTAAAGTTAAATAATAATTACATAATTTCATATTGATTCGTTCAAACACCAGCAGTTAATAAGATAAACTGTTCTAAAAGGTTCTGCCTCACAGAACATTACTAATTTTTTTTTTTTGTCGTTTTATTCTGGTTTGACTGGAAAATATAGAAAAACTATCACTGGCACAGCTTGACGGAAAAAGAAAAAAGCTACAGCTACAAATATGGTAAATCTAAGTAAATCTAAAACAGAAATACTGCTGAATGTGAGCTCTTACCGCTGCGGCTGAGTCCTGGTCCCTCCGCCTTGACTTTGCTGGCATCATGGGAAGGATCCACTTTGATCCTGATGGGTGTCATTGGAATAGCCTACACAACACACAAACAATACTGTGCTCAAGAACACACATTAACCCTCCACACTGATAAACCAAATGTCAGAACGAATATAAGAAATGTGTGTGTGCCAGGAATCAGAGTTACATTACAGAAGAAACTAAAAGAACAACTACAGACATTAAAAAGTACTTCAAAAAGATTCATATATGATATATTATACCCTGTTAATAAGCTTCAAGTATAAGAAGTATGAAGAAATAAATACCACACAAAATAGACTCCTCAACCCTCCACATGCACAAGTCAAACAGTGACTGGTTCAAACTCACCTGGTCAGCAAACAGGACCATGATGGTGTAGCTGCCTGCTCCTGGGGGAGTGTATTTGACAGTAAACGTGTCGTTGTCGTTCCTAATGATGTCGAAGTCGATGTCGGCCTCAGCAGGTCCCACTACTCCGGGGGCGCACTTGATTCCTATGCTGATGTCACCTGAGGACACGAAACATTATCACAATGTAAATTAGATCAAAATTTACTTATTAGGAAACTGCACCTTTAAATTTTCTGCAGATTTCATGTCAAATCCGTTTGTGTGGTTTGTAGAACATCTGTTATGTGATGGTGGAAAGTGCTGGGCTGCGTGAAACTGCGTGAAAAGATGCAGCGGTTTTATAAAGCTTTACCTTGACCAGCCTCTGCGCAGTCAACAGTGAAGTACGTTGGCTCAAAGGCTTTGAGGCCAGTCTTGGCCACCCCAGGTCCTGATACCTTCACCTTATTTGGATGACAGCCTGCTCCAATAGTCATCTGTAGTGGAATGCACAGCAGCTAAAGAGACTTCTCTGATAAACATGTCCAGTGTGTAAATACCAGAAAAGTGTGTGTGTGTGTGTGTGTGTGTGTGTGTGTGTGTGTGTGTGTGTGTGTGTGTGTGTGTGTGTGTGTGTGTGTGCGCGCGCACTCACTCTGAATGGGCTCTCTGGGATGTTGACCCCTCCCCAGGAGACCATGACAGTGTGTTTCACAGGTTTACGTGGGGTATAACTACAGGTGTATGTGCCATTGCCATTATCTTTAACCTGGACATCCAGAGGCGTGCCTTCACCGTCCTGTGCAGATACGGAAATAAACAACAAGTTAAATAAAATGTCATATCTCAACAGTATCTAAAGGTATTTAAAATATATGGACATGATGAAACCTGCACTGGCCTTACCTGAGCCACAATCTTCAGAGGGGCCTTTCCTCCCTGTTTGGCATCGACTGTGAACTCAGTGGGCTTTCCAACAGCCAAGCCACTGCTTTGAAGGCCTGGACCATATGCCTTAACCTGGAATAAACAGGTTCATAGCAATACTTAAATACTTTGTTTTGCAGCCACACATTAAACAAGTGCACATGTTCATGTTTGTGTGCACACCTTGTCGGGGTAGAAGTCTTTGCCTGGTGGGTTGACAATCTCAGCCATGAAGGGAGAATGCTGGATGTCTTCGTTGTTGCAGAGAACATGCACAGCGTACTCCCCAGCCTCTGTGGGCCAGTAGCGCACGTCACAGGATCCATCACCCTTGTCGTCACATTCAATCTTGGCCTGGGATGGACCTTCCACAGAGAAACCTGCACAGGGAATAAAAACCCAGCAGGGTTGGAGGAGCTGTCAGTGAGTGAAGCATATGTGAGCTTTGGAAACAGTCATGTCTCTTCTTTTACTCACCCAGTGTGCCAACGTTGTCTCCAACCGCCTCCACCACAAAGTCAGCAGATTTGCCAACAACGCCGCCCTCCAGCCCTGGACCCCAGGCCCTCACCTTCTGCGCACCCGCCTCAGCGCCAATCTTAACTTCAATGGGACTAAACAAGCAGACAGAGAGAGATCAGTAACAAGAGACAACAACCAGAGAAAACATTGTAGTTCTGAATTATAGTATTTGTTCCATGCAAACATGTGTACCTGCGTGGAATGTGCTGTCCTCCCCAGGTAATGGTGATGATATACGTTCCAGGTGTGGTGGGGTAATACTCAAATTCGTACACACTGTCTCCAAGATCTTTCCTTTTACATGGCTCCTCAAGTCCCTCTGTAAACACAGTGATGGACATTCACATCACCTTCTTTTAACCACTTGTCCCCTTAGCTAGTCACTTAGTTTTAGTGACCCTTTTTTTTGAGAGTGGTCGGTAAAGCTGAATGCTATTAAAAACCCAAAACAATGAGCTAAGATGCTAAAACGTTCTGTAGTGAATCACATGATAACTGCTACACGTTTCTCACTCCAAGCAACTCTTCATATCACAAAGTCACTATTGTCTACTCTTAACAGAATTAAACCTAGTGTAATTTTCTAATTTTATATCTGAATTTTTTTTATTAAGGCTTCCGATGGGGTACAACCTACTTTAAAAATATCACACCTTGCCTGAAGTGATTTTACTAAAGTTGGAGACAACACTAAAGTCAATACACGCGTGTGCAGTGCAACTCACTGGGGCCCTTGATGGAAACTTTAAGCTCTCCAGTGCCGGCTCCTTTGGTGTAAACCTTAAAGTCTGCAGTCTCCTTCACCCTCAGGCCCTTTGGCTGCAGACCACGGCCCTGAGCTCTGCAGAGGTTGGGATTACATGCTGTGGAGAGACATACAATGAAAGAGTGAGAGAGACACAGAGACAGCTGTAAGTATTTCGACTCCAACAACCACAAAGAGAGTTCAGTGGTGGTTTCAGCAGGGAGACGAGGAATGAGGTGCACGGTGAATGATATTAAACCAAAACAGTTTCCATCCAAATGTACATCCATCAAGATGAAGGGCTGCTGGAAAGCTTTCAGTTGCTTCCCGTACTCCCTCTACCCTGCACACCCATCAGCGCCTCTTATCTATTCATCTTATCCCACCAAGTACAATCACAGATTACAGTACAGGAAGTGAGCCTTTATCCCCACACAGGAAGTGCAGTATCCTTCATGTCTCCTAATTAGAAGTGCATAAAAAGAAGCTGCTGAGTCACAGTTAGACGTCCTGCAGGAAGCAAAAGAAACCTCACAGGAACAGAGGCTCTGAAAGGGGCACTAGATAATTAGCAGGGAGTGAAACACTGGTGACACTATATCATTACATTAAAATCTAGTTTGATGTCAGCACTATAGGACTGCGTAACATTTGTATTTATAAATGGCTAATAGACAATTTATGGATGCTTTTTTCAGCTATTACCTACTCATAAGAATACTTAAGATCTATAAATAGTTTTAAATGATTCATCAGCCATTATAAGCAGTTGTAAAAATTAAAGCCAGAACAAATTTAATTCTTGTGTTTTACGTGTCTGTGTTTAGGGACATCATATTGTTCAGTGATATGCGGTCTTCCTGTTTGTTTGTGTGTTTATTATTTTAAGAAAATCTAGATTTATTTACTTGATGACAAACGATTTGGTTAGGTGATTCAGAAGAGGTTGGGCACATAAGTAACTTTGCCTTCAGCCTACCTCATTTTTGTTCTTACTTGAGAGAAGACATTAGAGTAGGGATTGTAAACTGTAGAAAAACAGGTATGATGAATATCTACTTAAACATAAGGATTTGAAATAAAGAAATAAATATATCACTAGTATTGCAGTATGTATTTCTGATCTATTAAATGTTCTGTGATTTCATACAGACAGCTAAAACTAATTATAGTCCACATATACCACACATCTGTTATTCTAATCTCTAGAAGGGAATCATTGTGCCAAATGCTATATTTTTAAAAATGCTGATCATGAAAGGCCAAAAAAATTCTTTGAGAAATCTGTCGCTAAGTAAACTTATGTAAAGACCAGTGTTAAGCTGGAGGAAATGAGACAGTTTCCTGTGTAAATACAAACTGTAGTTAATGGTGGTATTCTTCTATCTAAATGTAAGCATATGTTGGTAAAGTATTTCCTCGTGGATATGCTTAAATCTCCTAATAAGGAGAAAAAGTAGTGGGAATGCTTGAGTCATTTTGAGTTTAAACCTCTACAGACAGATGACACACACCACACATTTAAAGCAAATCTACAAAGCAAGTTAATCACAAGTAAAGACATGCAACTCCAGAAGCTCTCACACAAGTACAGTAAGGAATAGGATGCAGCCAAAGATCTACACACACACACACACACACACACACACACACACACACACACACACACACACACACACACACACACACACA
>JAUYWH010000025.1:2361151-2403906 GCA_034779795.1 Ctenopoma multispine | reverse complement strand
CACACACACACACACACACACACACACACACACACACACACACACACACACACACACACACACACACACACACGGTGGACCCACTCTTGCATGCAATCGCACACAGAAACACAGTGAGTACCCAATAGAGATCCCAGGAAACAGGAAATGACAGCAGAAGCAAGAGGCTGTTCCAGAGAGAGGACAGATACCACCAGGCGTCTATCAAAGAGAAGAAGGGGAAAAAAGTTGGGAGAGAGAGAGAGGACACCAGTACAGTGGCAGGAGAAGACAGCAAAGTATTAGACCCAGCTGCAGGAAAAAATTAAAAACTATAAAAATAATTAATAAATAATAATATAAAATAATAAATAAAATATTTAAGGTTTAAAAAATGGTTTTCTCCCGTTACAGTGAGAAGAGGTGGAGACGTTATATGCTGGGACAATATTAACATCCTATGCACAGTGGTGTATAACACAGTTTCTCAGAGATACTTTCACAGGACTGGTGATGCCAAAGAATCAAACGCGTAACTCATACCCTCTCCCACGTTGACTGTGAAGGGACTTTTGCTGATCTGACCGCCAGCAAAGGTGATGAAGATTGTGTGCTGGCCTTCCTGTGTAGGTTTGTAGGTGCAGCGGTAGCTACTGTTGCCCTTGTCCTCGATGCTGCACGTCACTGTGTTCTTCTTGCCAGCAGGATCCATGATTACCACCTCCACCTCCCCAACACCAGCACCTGAGATAACCAGGAGAGGGGAAAACATTTGGATAAGTCGAGTAAAAACACATAATATAACACATTTATGCAGACCTTTCCCTCCCAGTGTTGGTGTTATTACCTGCTGTGTAGACGTCAAAGTAGGTGGATTTGTTGGCAATGTTTCCTGCGGGTTCGAGGCCTGGTCCCTGGGCTGTGGCTTTGCTGGAGTCTCCCTGAGCCATGCCAATCTCCACCTCGAACGGGCTCTTTGAGATGTGCTGTCCTGCAAACAACACTGTCACCTACAGGGCAGAAAAGAGAGGGTGACTAAACAGGTGCTCTGCTTTGAAAGCATAAAGGCCTCTTTAGGTACTGTAAAGAGCCCACACGCCTACCTGGAGTGTAACATCACAGTCACACAAGTTGAGTCTCATGCAATAAAACCTTGCTTACCTTGTGCATTCCTGTGACTTTAGGGATGTAGAACACAGAGTAGGTGCGGTTCTTGTCGTTGTTGGCTGTCACTTTAGCCTGGAGAACAAAGCACATCACAGATGAGTGAAAAAGTTACGTAGAAAAAGTGTCAGAAAGAACAAACACTCAAATGCAAAATGTCCAGTGTCTCACCTCCTCTCTGTGTCCTGCAGGGTCCTCTACGTAAACCAGCACCTCTCCCATTCCGGCACTGATGGTCTCGACGGTGAACATGGCTTTCTTCATCACAACATTACCAACAGGCTCGATTCCTGCAGAGAAGAGAGGTGGTAAGAGAGCTGGGACAGGGCTGTAGGTCTATAGATCTATATCATAGTTAAAGCAGTATCCAGAACAAACTACAGTAAATGGATGAGCCCAAATACCTTCCTGGTGCCAGAGACCAACCTCTTGGACTGTCTCATAGTTTTTGGTTCCATGGCTGTAAACATGTAAATCCCCCCGAGCTCTAAACTGATCCAGCTGCTCACTTCAACTGCATTGACTTCCTTAGTGAAGTCTAGCTGCAGACATGTGTTTGTGTGTCTGTACCTGGTCCATAGGCTCGAGCCTTCTTGGGGTTGAGTTTTGGTCGAAGAGGTGCACCAGGCTTCAGCTTAGCCTTGGGGAACTGGGACAGGTAGGTCATGACTGAATGTTCGTCCACATTGGGGTCGACGATTTCTTCAGGGGTTATCACCTAAGAAACCAAACCAAACATTTTTTTCTTAATGAAAGGGCAGCAGTTCCCCTTGTTACACTTATGAAACAGAAGAGAAGATACAGCTGTGCAGCCTGCAGCACCTGGTCAGTTGGCATGGAAACGACTACCCACAAATTTTTTTTTTTAAATCAACAGAGTTGTGATTTCGTGATCAAAGCCACATACCAAACTCTACCTCTCCTCAAAAAAAGTACCTGAGACAAACTCACATGCAACCAGGCATACAAACACACTCACTGTCTGGTTTTACAACCCACAAAGACAGCAGGGGAAGAGACTGAGCCAGTTTCTTAGCAGAAGCGGCGCAGAAGACGGAAACAGCAGCGACCACAGAACCAACTGTAAGCACGCTATGCTGTGCCAGTTGCCAGCATTGTGCCAATCACACCAACACAACACTGTCTGACACTCACCAGGGTGATTCAACCCAAGAACTAACCCATTGCTACTAAATGTGGGTAATTCCAGTTAAAATGTCCCCATTAAATTAGGAACTTGGAATTCAGAACCATGCATTAGATTAATTTGGGTTTTTACATTAGTGCTGGATACTTATTTTAATCTGAGAAAGTGATGGTCAATGGTACAAAATGAGCTGAACTACAACTTTGGTTAATAATAAATGGCAGTTACAGGACAGAATGTGATGTAACTAAGAAGGTGACCTAAACAGCGTTCAGATGAAAAGTTCAGTGAGTTCAGTGTATTGTTTAGTGTAGTTATTTGGGACCTTGCTCTAAAGGTTACAGCCACTGACTGTCCAGTGACTAGTGTTGGAGGTGGTGTTGCACAGTTTGCTGCTTCAGCTACACGGCGACGTTCTGTATGTTTCAAGCTTGTTAGCACCATAAGCTTTTGGTAGGGAAGCAGCATTCCCCTGCTGTTTCCTTATGAATCCAGCTTACTGCAAATGATGAATAATGCATCATTTCTTAATTCTAGAGAAGCTCATTGGTTCATGTAATGATATTTGTTTTACCTGAGGGATGCCCAGCCAGTCATCAGCTTGCTGCATAGCCTCACGGGCATTGTCCACTGGTTTGGTCTGATCCCACTGGTCCCAGTCAGGACACAATCCTGCAGGAAACAAAGGAGGCAGCGAGTCATTAAGTTTAAATAAACATCACAACACCAGAACACTGAGCTTCTGTTGTTATAGTCTGTCAAATTATTGCTGACACGCCGTCTCTAAAGTTATATATGGCTGTATGCAAAATACAACTATTCTGTATTTGAAGGTGAATCTGCTGCAGCAATTAGGTCTGGGGTCATATATCTGTCGCTGTGGCTCCTCATCATGTCTGCCCTTGAATTTATTCATCGGATGTTATTATACTCCCACATTATCACTCAAATGTATCCAGGCAATGAGTTATTTATTTACAGAGGGCTGTTATTTTTGGAAACAGTGGGGAAAGGGAAAGCTTCTGCTGAATCCTTATCTAAGGCTAGAGGTGGTTGGTAAGCCACAGGTATGCCAAACATCCCGAGCATGTAAACAGAAACCTCCTTCATGCCTCCCTTTCCTTCGCCTATATCCCTCCTTTCCTCCGTCTCCCATCCCGCTCATCCTCTTTTCCCACTTTACTGTTGAACTGTATTGGGAAGGTTTTTACTTTTGCACACGCTTGAGAACTACGCACTTCTGTCTTCCCTGACCTCAGACCTGCATCTGTCAATCACTGTCATAGGTGGAGAGTTGTGATGCTAAGGAGACACACAGCACCTACGCTCACCGAGTACGAGCTTTAAAGGCACAGAAGAGGACTACAGAAGAAGCTGATTCCTGAAACATACACATCCCCCCCTCCCCTAGATACACACGGATCCCTCGCCAAAAATATTACAAAGACGTAAAAAAAACAAACAAAGAAGCGCTTTCCCTCACCTGGAGCACAGCTGTCAACCAGGGCACCCAGGGCCCGGCCGGTCTGCCAGTCTCTGTTGAAGTTGGTGATGGGGAGCTCGGGCAGTTTGTTCTGAATCCATCCCAGCAGCCTCTGCTTGGGGGTCCTCTGTTTGCCATCATCTGCAGCCTCCTCATCCTCATCCCACATGGGCATGGAGATGGAATAGTGCAGAATCAAGGTCCAAATAAGACCCAGGATCAGCTTCAGGTTCCCATCAACAATGGCTTTAGAGTCTGGGGTTCAGAGGAAAGAAAGGGGGGGGGGCAAGTTTAAAGTCATGTTACCATCAATAGCTGAAAGCACCCCACCCACATCACAGAGGACAAACAGATCAAGTGTTCCCAATAAATCAAAAGCTGGAAGGTCATTTGAAACATATCTGGGATGATTACAAATCACCATAAAGAATGTAGAGAGGAGGTAACGCTGCACGAGCTGGCTCCCGTTCTTGTTTGATCTTTCAGCTTTTATTTGAAGTTGGCGTTTTTAAGATGAAGATCTGTAATGATCTGTGTTTTTTACGTTCCAAATTTCCCTCAGGAGTGTCTCTGCTATCTGCTATCTAATGTATGGCAACGTCTGGAAGGAGGAGTGGGATGCATACCTAGAAATCATTGACCATGGTCTGGTTCTGGGAGAGATAGCAATAGTTTGTTTACTTCCAACATGGCCTTTTGTGCAGATTTCAATCTGGCTTTAGGACACTGGTTCAGGTTCTGGTGCTGCCTGATTTGTGCTGTGTTTGATACTGATGACAGTGGAAATATGTGTTACATTATCTGGTTCAGTTTGATGGTGGTTCAGATTATATCTCCATACAAATAGCTATGCTGTTATCATTGGTGCAAGTGGGTCTGCAAAAAACAACATATGCAACACAAAATGACTGTGCCAATGCAGTTGTTCTCCGTTAAATAAACTCATTGTATTTCAACAAGTAGAATGCACTCATAGCTAATGCTCAGCTTCATGTTAGATCTGTAACAACAAAATCGAGAGTTAGATGGCAGCTTCAGCGGCCACAACAAGGAATAAACAGCAACAGCACAAGAATTTGAGTTTCGTGTTGAGGCAAGATTTAGTTCAAATTGATTCACGCCTTTAAAGCTGCTCTACATATAAACTTTCCTGGTGTTTAATATATGTACCTGACTTCTACACATTAGAGAATTAGTGGAAAAGACAAAACATTTCCGTCTGAGTAAACTAGTTAATCAGAACAGGGAAACAGTATCACGATGAGTGTAGAAGGGAATTTTCTGTGTGAATCATAATGCAGAAGTTAAATAAAAGTTAATATGGGAACATCTGAATCTGAAAATTAGCTGCTTTAATACAAATTTAACACAACTTGTTGATTTCGTGCAGCCACCATCCTCCATAAACTGTTTAGATTTTCTATATTAACATAAACCATGTTCTGGGAAAAGTGTGGGGATTACTTATTATAATTTAACCTTGCTCACTTGCACTCTAGTCCATATTTGGTTGCTCTAAATTATATCTGAGGCAGGCGTCTGTGCCACACTCACTGCTGCAAGCACAGGAGAAAGTGATGCAACTAGACGCTAGCCCAGACACGAGCAAGGTAACCACACACGCATGCCACCCAACATTAGCCAGCCCAGCGTGCACACACACGTTGCACAAGAAGCTGTTGATCAGACGGGATGATTATTTAGGTCCAGCCTTGAGGAGAGGCTGGATCAGCGCATTTGTGATTCCTAGCTGATGCTCGTTTTAACAAAGTTAGGGACCAAATCGTGGAGTTGAATTTCAGGTTGTTTCTGATGCCATTTAAGGGCAAGCAGGCGTGGCTCCGGCGATCTTCACTCTCTGCTGGGTGTTAATAGAGTCATGAATGTGGATCCAAGTGGTGGTTTCGCCTTGATATAAGACTTTTTAACACTATAATTAGGGCTGTAGCATAAAAACAGAACATTCAGCTAAAAAAAACAAAACAACAAACATAAAACCGTTGGACAGAAGAGCTTTAGGTTCAGCCTCAGTCTGAAAAGTGAGGTCTTGATTTAGTTAGTTAGTTTTACATAACAATGCTGGGGCTGCAGTTAGGGGGCTGGAGCTACTGAAAAGGCTGCAGGAGGCGTCTAAGCATAAGGAAAGGATGCAATTCTATACTGAAAGAGTTGTAGTGGTATTTATTGCATAATGTGGCTGCTGAAATATGGGGGGGGGGCAGTAAATGTAATTCACAGAAACGCATGAATACTTCACATCAGGTGACTTTAAAATAAAGGAGTTCTCTGCCCACATGCACATCTGGGACATCTTTCAAGGCTTCTCAGCTGGCTTACTGTCTGAATTCATGTTCCAGCAGAGAGATGTACTCACAAGCTGCCAACCCCGCGATCCATGACATGTGTGCTCCCAGTGGAATAATACACTCAGCACGGCGATAAAACAGAACGGGGTCAGACAGAAGGCCTGTGTGGACGACCCACTGCCATGGGAACTTTGAGTAAGCTGGATCATTATAGCAACACAAGTGGCAACACGGTCCGCTCAGGAATGAGGCAAACCAAGAAGCAGAGGAGACATAAGAAACAGGACCGAGCGAGTATAAAGGAGATACGGAACAGGAGAGAGAAATGTTGCCTGAAGACAGAGATAAAACTGACTGACAGCTATGACTTATTTGTGCTGATAGGAAGGACTGAATGGTGAGTGCATGTGTAGCACAGGCTGGGACTCGCAGCAGGAATGCAGACGCAGCTGAAGCAGAGGTGTGTCACACAGTGGCCCGTCAGGCCATGACAAGAGAGAGAGAGCATCATCTCAGCAGGGAAGTATTGTTAGGGCATAAATATGTTGACAATGCCTGATGACATGTTACGTTTTGTTTTTTGATTCCGGCCCTCTCACAGACAGAGCCACCAAACATGCCTGGAATCTGCCAGCATTCCCGGCAGACCACAGCACACCAAGCCTGACAGAGCCCATATACGGACACAGTCTGCCACGGACTCCCCCTCTGCTGACTCATAACCCCACCCCCCTGTGTGTGTGTGTTAGAGACAGAGAGCTGAGGCTACTGTATGGAGAGTGTGCGTGTTTGTGGCTGATGCTGCTTTTGTCCCCAAAACTCCCATGACTCATTGGTTTGGCCTGCTGCCGCATCCATGACACCGCTATGACTTCATCACAACCCCTAACCCGCAGATTGACCTGATCCCAGCCCCTGGGGGGGGGGAGTGGAGGGGGATGGAGGGGGAGAGAGAGGGAGGAGGGCAGAAGCACAAAGAAAAAACGATAACAAGACGAAATGTTCTGCACAACATTCAAATTGTACAGAAACATCTGGAGCAGATTAGTCCCGAGGTCTACGCACACAACAGGTTTAGACAGCCCCGAGTCTCCCTCTTAACTGTCAGTCACTCAGTTTTTATAGTTATTCAGACATGATTTGAAATATTTGTCAGATCTATCTACCAATACACGACCACTTTGAATAAGAGACTAAGCAAATAAAGCATGTTTTTCTGACTCAGCTCACATTAAACGTGTTTAAATGCTTGTGCGACCGGGTCTTTACCATATGTAACCACCAGCCAGCTGTACGACCTGCATGTACCTGTATTTAGAAACATCAGTTGGTCCAGCAGGAGCCCTGTGATGCTCAAACTCCATACACAGCACTGATAATATCACTCTTCTCCATGTTGTACATTTTTATTTAAGCAACTGGGATAAATTACTACAAATTAAATCTTGGAATAAACTGTGATACTGATGTGTGCTCTAACAAGTCATTACCACTGTACAAATACTCACAAGTACATCTACACAACATATACCTTAAGCCTGTTATGTACCATAACATACAGCAGTGGATGAGTTGGACTATATCATGTCGTCCATACTGAACAAATTTGTTTTTGGCAGACTTCTCAGACTTTAAGGTCATCACACACACACGAGGCTGAAAAGAGGAGGAGTGTTTGGTGAGACCAAAACCCAGTCAGACAGAACACAGTGAGGAAATGTCACACACACACACACACACACACACACACACACACACACACACACACACACACCTTATCTAAAACCTCTGCATGAATTCAACTTGTAGCATCAAACATCGAAAAGCTAAAAAACCTGGAGCTCTCTCTTCTTTCCCTCCCACCTCTCCTCCGTCCCTCCCTCTTCTAACTCCATGCAACAAGCCACACTGGAGCTACTACACTTCCTCCTCTTCCTTTCTACTCCTTCCAGTCATCCACCCTCCGCCCCTCCCTCCTCTCTACTTCTCTTCACTCCCTCCACTGGAAAAAAAGTTCCTCCTGGTTTTTTAGCCTTAAAAGGGCAGAAGCAAACTGGATCTTGGCAGCCGTCCCTTTCCCTGAGCTCTGGTTACAGACGGAGAGGGAGGAGGGAGGAGAGGACAGGGGAAGGGAAGGGAGAGGGAGGGGGGGGGGTACAGCCAAAGAAAGAAGAGAGCAACAGAAAAAAAAAAGCAGGCAGGGAAAAATGCTGTGTGGGACATTTTTAAATCCCGCATTGACAACAGCACCGGCTGAGGATGGGCTGAGATATGTTCATCAGAGTGAGGACACCAGAGGCCGACAGTAAAAATGAGGTTTGAAGGGGATGAGCAAGTAAAGAAAAATGAAAAACACAAGCAGAACAGGGAGCGACAAGCAGGGAGAGGTTAAGAGCGAGGCCGAGGAGGACACGGGCACAGCATAAAATGATGAATGAGTAGGTTTAATAAATACCATGAGGTTTTAATCAACTGTTTGTTTCCTGGAAACAGCGAAGGACTGTGATCAACCTAAGAGCGGAGTCTGGGTTTACGAGTAATTGATAGTTCCTGGCCTGGCAAAAATGATTCAGGTCTGGAAAAGTAGATCCCCTCCAGACGCCAGGCTGCGTCCATTTGTAGGTAAAAGCCTGGAGCAGAGTAACAGTAAGAAACTCCGGTACCGTCATTTAGTGCAGTTTATTAGTTGAACTGTGAACAGTTTCCATAGTGGAACAGAACCAACTATCTCACTTAGCTGCAGATTCTTATGAGTAAGTTACAGAAGATGTTGCTTGTTCAGTGTGAACACGGAGCACGGGCCGTTTGCGGCACATCTCCAGCTCTGATGTCACGAAATAGCCTGAATACCACTGTACTGAACACGGATGCAGACTCTGCTGATCCTGTGTCCACTCGAGCAGCGACAGTGACAGGAAATTATGCTAACGATAATGAGATGGCAGGAAGTGATTCATTTTAACCCATGCACAGTTATCACATTCTCTAGCCGACATTCCTCTGCGTCCCTACGACACGGTTTCACCCACATGTTTAGTGGTTCTACTGTTTGACACATCTGACGCGAGCAGGCTCCCTGTAAACAAACTATTTAGATTTCCCAGTGGATCTATATAATGCTCGCTCATTAACCGAAACCTGACGATGCAGTTGTAGGAGCCTCGGGCATTAGCATCACTCTGGGACATTTAATTAAAATCTGCATGAGCTAATGTTTTAGCCACAGCAGAAACAACTCAGACGTATTATAACCATATAAAGTTAATATGTCAAAACTCTTAGCAAACAGTGGCTCGTTCACAATATTCCCCTTTGTATTTAAGTCCTTTTTGGTCTCCACCAACTCATGAAAAACATCTGGTTCTTTAGCTACTAAATAAAGTTCAGCAGATAGTGAAAGTGCAGCAAAACAGTAGAGTAAAAGGCAGCACAGGATTTTTATGTCCACATGACAGTGACCTGTTGGTGCAGTCGAAAACAGAATTTATCTACAATCTGGTACCATCATGACACAGGATTAAAACAAAATAAACATAACACCACAAAACTGTAGACGAATCAAATCAGCCCTGTATGTTTCAGTATATTTACACTAATGTATTTTATCTGATAGAAGAAACTGTGGCACAGAAATGACATATTTCATCTTCTTCAGAAGAGAATAATAAGTGAATGGACTGAAAAGTCACACCATGCTACGTCACTACAGGTGGACACAGTCATTGCGGACCACACTGATTCCTGCTCACCCACCACCCGCTCACACTCTTTGCAGCAAACCACGTTAGCATGCAGGCAAAATCTTATCGTGAGAGGAAACTAATGTATTTTGGGAACGGCTGATTATTCACAGCTGCTCCACCCATTTCTCTTAATTGACAAATGTTTTTTTTTCCCCATAGACCAGTCTTATAATATTGGATGTGTCCCAGCATTCATCATAATAGCTCACGGTTTATACTGTGACTTGTCTTCCATGGTTTGGTGTGAACAATGTGTTGCACAAACACAGAAAGGTTCAAACTGACTCACTGATGCCAGTTACTGCAATATGTGCTAACATTAACCACTTGAGCTGCAACTAATGATTGTTTTCATTGATTACTTTGCCGATTACGTGTTTCAATCCATAAATTGGCCCATTAAACATCAAAGTACTGTGAAAATGTCCTGGAGCAAACATATGCGTTTCACAGTCAACCTTTTGTTTGGTATCCAATTCCTATATATCAAGTACCTTTAACTCCTTTTCTAAGTAACACAGAACACATTTCATTATTATGTAACAGCGGCTGACAGCCTGGTTGTTGCCACACAGGCGTCTGTCTCAACTTGCAGGTCTCCGCTCCAAGGCAAAGACGAGAGCAGCCAGGTACAGAGTTACACCACAGCTCTGTTTATTCCACGTCCTGCCTGTGCAGATGACAGAAGAGTTTGGCACAATCGTGGCGATCTCAGTGTTTTAAAAACCTTCTCCACAGGCTCCGTCAGGCACGGATATAGATGATTTTAACATGTTTTCAAATCTGGGAAGGGCTGCTGACAGACTGGAGCAAAGACGCTGCAGGCGAGAAGCTGATTGAGAATGTCTGAAGAAGGAGCATCATTTAACCAATAAAAATATTCACCACATCTTAATCAGATCAACACCCAGTGTGTGCTTCTTATACATACAAACATTAAAGATGACGATGGCTTTGGACATGACCGAGCTTATTCAAACATGGGTGTGATGAGCACAGAAGCATGAGACAGGGAACCTGAGCATGTTTGTCCAGCGCTACATTCACAGCACCGGCTGCTAGGTGGCAGCCTTGCCGCCGTCCGTGCTCCTGACTGAACACACATGAGCTCTACTCTGGCTTTATCAGTAACTGTGCATCTGCTGCTGGTGCCAGATCATGCGCTTTCAATTTTTATTTTTATTTTTTTAAACAAAATTGCAGACGGAGAGATTACCTGATTGATACGTCATAAAAGCAAAAACTCAGAGCGTCAGTCTGTGCAGACAACAGGAGAGCAGAGTTTGTGAACTGAGATTCTCTTAACTTCACACCCGGCTGACATGCAGCTGAAATGGAGCCATTTCGAGTAATAACCCTCATCTCTCTGATGCTAATGACAGATCAGGACAGTGAAGTTAAAGCTGGTAGAGCCAACCCAGATCAAAGATAAACAAGGATTTGGCAGGGTTGGTATTTAATAGCAGCCCTGTTACTTCTTACTTTATTTTCATGAAAATCAGAATCTGTTCAGCGGAAATATGAAGCCACTGCTAGGAGATGACCATCTCAGCTGGGTTTTAAATGCACCGAGTAGGAACTCTACAGCTCACAAACAGGGTTTAGTTTGTTTAAATTGTACAAAAGCTGAAGAATACAAATGAAAGGTTGTATTTGGATGCATGTGGAAACTATTTTCATGATGTGCAGGAAGTCACTGACTGGCACATAACTGCCTACAAAACCACAAATTGTCAATTTATGCTTCACTTTCGTATGAATTAAAGAAACAAGATGCTAAATGGTAACAAGTAGCTTTTTAATCTTTGCACAGATCTGTGACAGCTGTTATCTTTTGGTTCTTGTCTATATGTGGACTCTAAATGTTTCATATTTACTGTGCAATAAAGTAGATCATCTTATTTCACAAAATGCTAAATCTTAACGTAAAGTTATTCATCAAACACAAATGCCAAACATTTGCTGGTTTGAGCTTCTCAAAGGTTATTTCTTAGTCACTTTAGAAAGCAAACAAAATATAAGTAAAAGGAGAAATGAAAGAGGTGTGGTCATCAACACCCAACATCAAAAAATAAAGAGTCATCACTTAGGAAAATGAATCAATGTGCTAAAAATGTTGTGAAAATAAAGTTTGAGGTACAAGCGAGCGGGTGGAAGAAACAGAGAGACAGCGTGGAACCAAAGAAAGAAGCAGAGGCCTCGTGCACCTCGCTGAGGAGTGATGGCAGTTTGGTAATTTGTGGTGAGGGTTGCTGGATGGGTGTGCCCGTTTTCTGCAATGAAAGGAGGAAGTGAAGTGAGGAGAAGAGAAGAGAAGAGCGGGCTCCTCTCTCATCTTCAGATTACATGACTCAGAAGGAGAAGTAGGGATGAGGGTGAGTCAGCTGGAGACACAGACAGACAGAGCTGGGGAGGATGGCTCACTGGTGCCTGGTACTGCGCCCTGAATACCAACACTGCAAAGCTTAATTAAACACAACAACATCAGCTGGCATCGAACGCAGGGAGCTCTGCATCTGAGGAAACATAGAAGAATAAACATCTCTGACTGTTTGTGGAAGTGAGGCTCATCTTATATCCCCACAAACAACCACAAGCCTTGATAAACTGGTCTACTGATGGTGTGATCTGTCCACAGCAGCTCCACCTTTCCCTCTCAGCCAAGGAGACGTCTGAGGTTCTGTTTGACGACAGGCTCAAACTGTGCCACCCCCACCAGCTGGCTGCAGCAGGAAGCTGTATTGTGTTGGTGGAAACCATGAAGTGAGCCAGACGTCCCCCTAGAGATGACCGCGACTCACTCGCACCTGATTTACAAACCTCTTCCTTACTTTTAAACCACAGGCTTTTTTTTCTGTGTTTTCCCTCAGAGAAGAATGTTGCTCTGTGTGTTCGCCGCTGCTGTGCAGACCATCATTAATCACTCTTATGCAGGTTCAACTGTGGACTGAACTGACAATGAGACTCAATTACAGACCAAGTCCGTCAAGGATCCTTGAGCGTCTCTGAGAGCCGCTCATTCACCAGAATAGCTGGATCTCATCTGCGTGTGTAGCGGCTCTCTAACAATGCTACAGTTCTTGCAGACTGCATCACGGCTCTGCAGTAAATGACTTGAAATCTCCAGCACTCAACAAAAACCCTCCGTACTGTGAGCAGGCATGCAGCTGCATGTAGGCAAAGCCCATTAAACCCAGTTTTATGTCACCAAGCTCGAGCCAAGTTCCTTCTAATGCCGTGGAGTCTGAGCCCCAGCCCACTGCACGACATGAGCACAGACAATAGCCCTGTGTGTCCCTCCCTCCCTGTCCCAGTGTGTGTGTGTGCAGGATCAGCTCTCCTGTTCTACTAGGCCTGAATTACATCCTGGCCCACAAAGTTTGGCTGGGACCGGCCCAGCCCGGCACAGGCCAGGGGAATAGTGCAAGCCTGTGGCCCCTCTGCACAGTTAGAACCCCCTCCTCCCAAAACAACCCTCCTCAAATCTGGACATGAAGGAGACAAAAGCGCTGCGCCCCTGGACACCGAGGAAACGCCTGCTTTCTCATTTCTAACACACACTTTTCTACACACTTGTTTAACTCGTTCACTGGAGGATGAATGTGGACTTGTGGTGTGATGTGTGTTTGTCCCGTTATTTGTTTCCCTTTTACAAGGTGACATGTTTTGTTTTTTTTAGTATGAAGCAACACGCTCGACTTTCTCCAGCAGCCCCGCAGGCCTGCACACATGTCACCGCTCTTTAAATCAAACCCAGCAACGCGATCCGAGTTCTGCTAGAACTGCAACACAAAACGCGACACTGCGGCTCAGCTTAGCTTAAGTTCATTTCTCCGTGAAACCCGAAAACACACAGAGAGAAGAGAGGAGATGCCACCTGATGTCTTAAAGAGGAGGACCGCTGCCAAACCAAAGCGCGCACACTGGCACTCATTCATTACACTCTGACTCACCTATGGACACCAGCTTGATGTTCTCCTTGTCCAGGAACTCCAGAGCCACCGACACGTTCTCCAGCTGCATCTGGCGGAAGGTGGGCCTCTGGTTGTACTTTCTGAACATCTTCTTCTGGGACAGGACCTCCAGGAGCCCGATGAGCCGCAGCCCATCGCTGAGGTCCGTCTGCAAGTTGCCGATCCTCTTGTTGACGCATTTCAGGTGCTCGTTGCACCAGCGGGTGAAGGTGTTCTGCTGGATCTTCTTCCACGGCGCATCCTCGGCGAGGTCTTTCTCCGTGGCGGGCATTTCTGCGTCCTTGTCCGTGGAGAGAGCGTTGGGAGCGGGCGCGGCGCTCTGGTAGGGCCGGGGGTGGGAACCACTCATTTTTATGGTCTCGGCTGTCTCTCGGTTCGCTGGCTTTTTTTCTGGGTGGAGACTCAACTTTGCGTGGCCGCTCCCTCTTTCTCTCACTCACTTTTCTAGCTTCTGTGTTTGGGAGAAAAAGCACAGAAAGAAGAGGAGTGAACATGAGAGAGTGACTTATAGCCTGCAGATAGAGATTTCGCAAAGAAAGGAGGCGGTTAAGGCACCGGAAAGCGAAAGAGGGAGTTGTTCTGGATTTAAATGATGGCACAAGGGATTTTCTTGTATCATGAATCAGCTCCACTTCTTCCCCATCTTAAAGTGAGCTCTCATGCTGTATCATATCTCTGATCCTAATATTACAATGTGGTAATCATAATTCAAACACATTTTCCAATACAGACCAGTACATACTGAGAAATTCAACTTCACATTCATTCAAAAAAAAATGTTTAGCCTCCTTACTCGTGACCTCAGAGCGGTCAGATAACAGATAAAGACGCTGCGGCCTTCAGAGGCTGCTAACAAGGTCAAATCTATAACCACAGCACAGTGAAACTTTCTAAAACCCAGCAGTCTGCCTCATCCTCAGCCTCAATCCGCCCCTGATCTCCTGGGGACAGTCCCGTCCTTCCTCCTCCATCCCATCATTTGTCACAGTAATGTAGCTTTTGCAGGAAGAGAAGTGATAGGACACCAGATGTATAGAGATAAAGGGCTCACATTCAGCACATGAGCTCATCTGTTGCTCATCTTCATGGGTCCCAGGGCGGCAGTGAAATAAATATTTGCGATATCCAGAGGGATATGAACGTCAGTGACTCCTCATAAGGTCACACAGCCATGCTTGTTTGTGTGCATGGTCTGCGTGCAGCTTTGGCCAGCTCGCCTTTTCTGTGAGGCTGTTTGTGTTTGCAGGCATGGACACTGTGCTTACTACTGCACATATTTAGAGTCTAAAGTTCTACTTTTGTCTGCGTGCATACGTGTGTTAGTGGGATGTTACTGTGCTGTTTTCGCAGCCTTATCTCTAAAGAGGCTACAGAGCCGATCAGCCAGACACTGGGTGTCTAGACACCAGCTTTACCGACCTCCTCTGGTTGTCTCCTGCTTGTCTTTGCTGTACTTATCAAACACTCACACACGATGTATACAGTGTGTGTGAGTGTTTTATGGCAGGAGGCTCTTTCTTAAACTGTAACAAAGGTAATGGTGGGAGGTTTGTTAGGTAATCTCTTCCTTTTAAAAGGCTATTTGAGAGAATACTTTCCATGTTTGCATTAAATTGCCCTTCTCCACAGGTTTACCAATGTATCTTAAAATTCATTTTTATATTCCCTTCCATAATAAGGAGGACTACAGAACACAAAAGAGATCAAGAGGCATTGTGGTAGCAAATATTATATTCCAGAAGTCTTGCACGTGTTCCAGCTGTCGGTTCTGCTCTGTTTTAATGCAAAAGAAAGCCCCTGGGAAACACTGTAATGAAATAATTTAAGAAGCAATTAAAGGGGGTTGGAGGGGGGCTTGGGGTGGTGGTGGGGGGGACTACCCCACATGTGAAAATAGCTTTAGTGTGTTTTCACTTGAAGAAGAGAACTCTGCTGTTATGAAAAGGCTGCTGACATTTGTACCTACACTAAAAACAGAACGTTCCTCAGAGTGGTCGACGTCATGTGTCAACACGACGATGGTCGTTTTTTAAAGATGATCTAATGTTGTTTTTTCCATATAGAAGGAAAAACTGACTTTGATGGATTCTGAGGGTAATGTTAGAACCTGCATTGCTGTGACTGTAGTTTTTTTATACTGGGAGCTGTAGTTTCTTTTTCTGTTCCCACTAAATTTGCAGGATGCACATGATAAAAGAGATATAGAAACTGAAGTGGAACATAATCTGGCCTGTGAATGACAACATGGATTAGACTCGATTAAAACCCAGCTTTTTTAATCCAATTACCAGAAACAATATGAAAATGCAATAACAGATGACACTCAATAACGTCTCTAACCGCCGTGCACACACAAGTTCACGCCTGTCAATGAATTTCTTCCTGCGAGTAGCAGAACAGCCGTGTCTGTAAAGACAGAGGGAGAGATGTGACCCTGCAGCTTTTTTGACTAAATAAGGAGCTCAGTGCCAGGAGCCACAGTGTGGCCAGCAGCCATCAAGAATGCTGTGCCTTTGTGTGTGTGTGTGTCTGGTCAAGGGAGAATCTCAAGAATGCCCCTCACCCCTGTAACAACCCTGGAGCCCCCAGCCTTAATAATACCCCGATAAAAGAGCCTTCTTAACACATATATCTGGCACCAGAATGCTTTTACATTCACTGGCACATTTAAAAGAACAGGACATTAGACTGAGATACTCTTGAGATATTAGATTGAGGTCACTGCAATTTACCCACCTGGACATTAATTAAATATAAAAGTAATGACGAAAAGCAGAAGTTAAAAACTTATGAGACACAATGATCTTTGAGTGGATGGATACCCTGAAGCAGAAATGATCTGAGGGGTTGAACTTCAGAAAGTGTTGCCTGGAAGTAAGTGAGAGCTGAAATATTCACTGTGCAGCGACCTATTGTTTCAATGGAATTTGCCAAATAAACAGGAGACAAAACGCAGGGCGGGGACAACAAGAGCTGACCAAGACACATTAAAATATGTCAGGACCCGAAGAGCGAACTCAGCTCTGTGGTTTGTCGTCTGGCTCCCTCTAGCGAACATTTCACATACTACATTTTCAGTGTTTTGGGAATCGCGCTGTTCTCATGTCCTCAGGGACCTTTGCTTTTCTAAATTTATCCACCTCTTCTTCCCTCTCCCTCAGTCTTCTTTCTCCCTCAAGCTTATTCCTCTGTGATCCGGATTCATTCTAGAAAATGCTGAAACTCTCAGTGGATTAAACACGTTTTGTTAAATTACAGCTGATGTGTAAATGCTCACAGTTTAGGATGCACCAAAACTACGAATTACCAATAGTTATTTTTAATAGTAAAATGAAATGACAAAATGCCTAAATACATTTTCTCCAGGACTGTACGGAGCAATTTATTTAATAAAAGCATATAAAATATGATTCTATGCTTTACTATTAAAGTAACTACTAACTGTTCAGTAGTGATTACATTACTTTTAATGATATTTTACTCCTTTACATAAGAACTTTCTCCATCACTGATAAGACTGTAGCTTTTCAAGTAAGATTTCAAAGCAGAGCTCTTCAGACAAGCTGCCCCCAAGTTCTAAGATCCCGACTGCAAAGGCATGAGTCCACAAGTTTGAGTAAATACAAAAAAAGTCATACATTTACCAGCGCTGAAAGAAGATCTTATTAAGATTTGGGGAAGCTGAGCCAATTCCAACGGTGAGTTGAGAAACAGCTAATCCTGCACTGTTATTTCACATCTCACTTACACGTCAGACCTTCTGCCAAAGCTTACAATGAGCAACAGCACTATAAAGCTTCATTTCCTGGATCAAGAGGACTACATGAAGCCCAGAGGATGGAGAGCAACGTTAAATGCTCCTTCAGTCTTTTTCTGTGAAGTAAAGGTAAAACAAGAACAACCAGAGATAAGAAGCTTCTTTTAAAGAGCACATACAGTGAGTGCAGAGGTTTGGATGCTAGAATGATATTAATAGGTATTATAAAGTAGATACAGACTTGCCTACATAACTGTTAGAATTAATGTTTGGCCTGTGATGCCAACAGCTTCTCACTCGCCACACCCCATCAGCCGCAAGTCGAGCGAAGTAAAGGAAGTTAGAGGAACGCTGCATGCAGCGCCGCTAACCACATGACACACGCACACAGGGTGGTGTGGAGATACAGCAAGTCAGATGCACAGATTATGGCTCAGTTATCACTCTCCCCTCCGTTTCCTGCAGACAGCATGTGCATGTGCGTGTCTCTGGGTGGCACTTGTTTGGTGTCAGCAGGCGAAGAGGCGTCAAATAAGGACAGGTTTGGTCTGCGTGTTTACGTCTCACACTTTCTGTCCCAGCCACCTCTTCCTTTCCCCTCACGACTCTCTCTCTCTCTCATCTTCTGTTTACTGTCAAGTTGCTATGAGCCGAGAAGATGAAGAAGAACTGACTGAAGTTACTGGCCGGACCTGCAGAGCCTCCAACCTTTAAACACGCGTTTTCACCACTGTGCTCTGGATGAAGGGCGCACAGGAATGTTATGACCTCAGTGTGAAAGCACCTGCCAGAAAAAGCTGGAAACAGTTGCTTACATTCACTCTGAGAAGAAAAGAGGCTCATTCCACTCTTCCATCACATCACTAGACCTTTAAAGTAGAAGAGGCTCAGGGGTGGGGGGCGCTCGTGATTACAGTAAAACTAGATTCATCTGATGGCGCAATGATTAGTCCACGTACATGAGCATTAACAAATCAGCATCAGCCAGTGTTACATTATCCTCTGAATAGACTACACACGATCACTGTCACTGTCCTGACCTGAGCCGCTTCACGCGTTTACTTGCGTTACAGCTAAAACTGTGACCAAATCTATTTCTCTTCATATTACAACGACTATTTCATCAGAGATTTCAACAAGTTATTTCATTTAAACTGGTGAGATGCTTGCTGGCACGTTGCCACGTGTGCGCTCTCTCCATACTGGGGGGGTCCCCACCCTGAAAATCACCTGGTGGTTTTATGGACACGCTGACACCTGTTGATCAAATCGTTTTCCACGCTGGTTCCTGTTGGATTTAATATCGTGGCTGATGGTGGATTTTGATGTGAGCCCCCCCCGCCACACCCCCGTAATAAATCCTTAAATCGGTGGGAGCTAGTTAAGCTCCTGTCGTCTTTCTACGAGTTAGGAGCTGCCGTCCAGTATGGACCAAGCGACCTGCGATGTGAGACCCGCTGCCGGCGGCGGGGGGCGCAAGCGGCCACCACTCGGCCCCCCGTTAAAAAGCCCCAGTGCAGTCGGTGTCCGTGCATTACCTTATTTGGTGCGGAGCCCCTAATTGTAAGACCGGTGAGATGCTCGTGCGCGATGGCCCATAAACAAAATGTATGTGTGTGAACGAGCTCACGTACATCCACGTTCACACCGTTTGACTGACGGTGTCCAACACTGAGACAGACTGTAGCCAGCAGAACAACGGCACCGACGCCGTGAAACCGCTTTGTAAAACAGCGTCAGAGCTTCAGAGACATTAGAAAAGTTGGTGGTGCGTGAGGCGTGGCGCACCGCACCACCCGGTGAGAGCAGCGTGCCCAAAGAGGCTACGGCACCAGTGGTGTGCCTGCCTCTGTCACCCCGCTCCCATCGGACCAAACGGCCCGGCAGAGCTGTCACACATGATCATACAAGACAGAAAACCGTACCCATACACAGTAACCGCACTGACCCACAGCTTATGTGAAGAGAAACATCTGAAAGAAAAGTATCCCACAGCATCTCTCACACCAACAAGCGCGAACAAACTTACATGTGCGTCGCAGCCTCTGATCTTGAAATACGCGTCCGGCGCCTCTCTGGTTCGCTCCGTCAGTGCGCGCAGCAGCCTGCAGTGTGGTCACAGAGGGTGTGTTTGTGTGTGTGCGTGTGTCTGTGTGTGTATGTGGGTGTGTGTCTGTGAGTGCGCTGCACGGAGGTCCCGGACCTCCCTCCCCACGCTCGGTCCCGGTGGGGGGAAAATGGGTGTATTAGTTGTGCTGGTGGCGTAAAGGGAAGAAAGAGATAGTCCCTCCGCTCTTTTGCTCTTTTCTACCCCTGCGTCTTCTCTCTCGCTCTCTCTCTCCCAGTCCCCCACAGTAAGAGCCTTAATTGGTAAACGGGTAAAGCATCAGAGGTGCTGGGGGTGTTGCTTTCTCCCTGTTTCTGCTCTGTGCTTCTTTCTTATGGGTCACGTCATGACCGCGCCCTCGGGATTTTAAAGGTATGATGTCACCAGCCCGTGCAGCGCACCTATCTCTCCCATCTCCTTTTTATTTTACCCCGGGGGGCTGGGGGGGGGATACAAACTCACCAGTCTCTCTCTCTCTGTGTATGTGAGAGGGAGCCAGAGAGAGAAAGATGAAGAGTGTTCCACACATCTCTCTGCACCCTCTGTTCTCATTCTTTCCTGTTATCTGTTATTGTTCAGCCAAACTAGTGAACATGGGGAGCAGAGTTTCTCTCTGTCAAACCCTGCTCTGACTCAACACAGGAGTGGGAGGGGTGTGTGTGTGAGTGAGTGTGTGAGTGCTCTCCAACTGAGCATTGGCTCAGGAACCAAGAATGTTCGGCCATTGCTGTGCCCTCTACTTACAGTTCATCAGTCTGGTGGGAGGATGGAGGGAGGACAGGAGGAGGAGAGAGATGGTTTGCTGGAGGTGGAGCAGACTGGAAAGTTAAAGTGAGAGTGGTGTAAAATAAGGAGAGATTACAAATTGAACAATGCATGAATGAATATCACTTTAGAATGGTTCTGAACTTTTGTTGTGTGATATGTATGGTTGTGGATTATAGACGTTGACTGTGTCTTGCAAGTTAATACATTTTAACTTTGGCCAGGTTGGTTGTTTTCTGGCAGCAGATCACCTGCTGGTTTGAGTTTCATATTTACAGTATGTACAGATATGAGAGTAGCACTCATCTTCTCGTATCACTCCCTAGAAACGTGTCTGTTTCAGACGCTTACATTTATGAATGAAATGAAATTAGCCAAATCACTGCACCTGGTCAAAAAATAGTCCCTCACATGACTCCACATGAACAGAAACTCTTTTTTACATCTTGTTTTCTGTGTGAATTACACAAATGGTGTGTGGTGACCCAAAATATACTGTTTATAGTATAGTGAGATATCCCTCTAGTGGTTCCACGCATTACAGTGAAAGCAAAACAAGTAGATACGTGACAGTTGACACAGACAAGTGACAAAGTTGGATCCTCAGTTGTTGTCAAGAAAGCAACGACTCTCACTGACTGATCAGTTTAGCAAATCGCTGCATGAGAAGAGAACTGACAAAGTTAAAGTAGTTAAAGAGGGAACACACTGAGTGCTCCTCTCACTTTTTTTTTTGTCTTCATCACGATACGATCATATTTTCACAGTGACATGACCAGGAATGAAGAAACTGAAACTGTCTGTGGTGACTGGTGAAAATGGTTTATCAGCAGTTCTAGGTCGCCGACTTTCCCTTTGTGAACTTCAGCTCAATTCATGGGCCATCTGCCTCAACTGGTTGGGGTGAGTGGAAACGACAGATTAAAAAAGGAAACAACTACAACACACAGCAGACACTGGGCAGGTTGGTAGGGCCATTAACTGCAAACTGGACACCTGAAGAAAGACACAAAGAGCAAGTGCAGAACGTACAGGCTGGCTGTTGGCAAAGGTCTTTGCGGTGTGTTCAAGTGCCACTTTTTGGTCCAAACAAAAGTTTCTTAAGACAATGCAGCAGTCGGCTTTTCTTACCTAACCCTAACCCTAGCAAATAACTCTCTGTAACAGCAGGTGGCAGTAGTCTGTATTCGTCGTTCAAAAACGTAAAGCAAAAGAAAACTGATCAGACAGAAGAAAAAAAAGTTTAGAACTATAGCAGAGTTAAATTAAAGTGATACAAGTAATGTTTCGTATTTATATACAGTACATTTAAGATTGAGTATTTATTAATATTTGTTTCCTTAACTTTCTTAACATTGTCTTTAACTGTCTTTTTCCTTCAAACAGACCCTGGCTACATGTTTACCCTGTCTTTACACTAAGCTAAGCTAAGCTAAGCTAACTGGCTTCTCACTGTAGGTTCATCTTATCAACTGATTTCTAGGATGAAGGTGAGATTTTCTTCCAAATTGTCATTTGATACATGCTATTATCTGCATCGTGTAACATGACTAAAGGGACAGATTATTTCGCAATGTCTCTTTAAAACGTAGCATACAAGTGTGGGGTTAAGACAGATGAGCGTGCAGAGGAGATGAGGAGGAGGAAGCGAGTGACAGGGAAGGAAAACAATCTATAAAACTTGTAGTTATCACCCTGTCCTTTAAACCGAGAGTCATAGTTGTTCTACACAGAGGCAAACCATAAAGATATGTCTTTGTGTGTGAGTGTTTGTGCATCAGTGTCCATTAATAAGAGCCAGATGTTTGCCATTGTGATGGTGAGATCGTCCAGTCGGTCAGTGACATCATCTATGCAGCTCGACGAAGTTACATCACCAGAGGCTTATTTGCTGGGGTAATGCATGAGTACACACACACACACACACACACACACACGAGCGCGCACACACACACACACTAATTTATCTGTTATTGAGCGGAAGGAGGATAAAGCAGTACAAATAAACATTATTATGTGACAAATTCCACGAACACCACTTTGCTCTGCAGCAGCCAGCATTCTTATGTGCATGGAAAACAAAACTTCAAAACATAATCCCAGCGAAACCAGTGATGACGGCAGTAACTGCTGTCTTATCGGTCAGAAATTAAGTGTTGGATGTTCCAAACTGTATTTTAATCAGAAATAACTGTATTTGGTCTTCAAAATCCATCTCCACTCTGCAGGAGCTCTTGTCTCTTCCTCTGGAGCCAGGAGTCTGGTTGACCTCACCTAACTGAGGTGCTTCCCTAAAACCTCCCTTAAATTATCATCTCTACAAAGGTGCTGAAAGTGTTTCCCCTTTAGTTTGAGTTACTCCTGTAGGTTCTGCAGCTCGTGGTTTCTAATACATCAGCATGTGATGTCTCGTGTTATAAGTGTGGACGCATTTAATAAGCACTTACAAATATGTACAACTTTATCGTAGTATGTTGTAGACTGTCTCTTCAAGGACTCATAACTAGCTTTTTGTGTTCTGATGCTACTTTCTGTTTAGTTTGGGCATTGTGAGTTCATGCAGGTTCCTTTTTCTATCTGTAATATAGATGTTTGTTTTGTCTAGTCAGTGTAGACTGTGAAGGCCACATCTCATCTTTTGGTTTGCTTTCCTCTGTCTGACTGTGCTGTGTTCATTAAGTTTGGGCCTATTTTTAGACTTTGACTTTAGAATTTGGCTTAATACTTGTTCTACTTCTAGGTCTTGTTTCGCTGGGACTGTTGTGCATTCAGACCAAGTAATCAACTGCTGTTTTTAATCTGGAGCTGATGTGTGTGTGTATGTGTGTGTGTGTGTGTGTCTTTATAATGCGTATGTGTAAGAAAGCTCTATTTGTCCCTGTTTGCTTGTTTAAACATTAGTAAAACATAATAAACATAAGTAAGTAATATCAATGACAGAGTTGATATTAAGGTACTAATGTGAGATGGAGTGATAGGAAAATAGTGGCAGAGACTTTAGTCTTTATGTGCAGAAAGGAATGTCAAAGGAAAAATAAAATGACAGCGAAGAGTGATAGTTTCAGAGGAAGTAGTTAAAAATCAGGGAGTGAAGGCCCAGTTGTCAGTCTCATAACAAATCTTCTATCTCTTAGCCAGTTAAGAAGCTAAAGTGGCAATTTATTTAACTGGAATGACGGAGGAGACTGCTCACATTATCTTTGCATGCCACACATCTCATGTTCTCCTTAACACATTTGATTGGGCTATGTGCATACTTACAACATGTACAAGCATTACGTCACTGACTACATGACTGCACACAGACACGGGGTACGAGCACTTTGATTAGACCCATAAACAGCACATTAAATCCCACTTTCAGGTAATTAAACAAATATGTCTTTTTACTCGCATTCCTTGGTCTCTCATCTCCCTCTGACTCCAACTCACAGGCGCTCACACGTGCACATAAAACCGGAGTAAATATGAAAAAAATACATTACTCAAACGGAAAAGAGTCCAGAAATATAGAGTTACTTTTATGACCAGCTGAGGCAATAAATCAGTTACACAGAAAAAGCACTCAAAGAGAAGTGGACTGACGGATTGAAGGGTGGCCACAAAGCACATGTGATAAAAACGGGGTCACAGTGAGCCAACATCTACTGATGACGTGACGATAACTCTTCACTCTTGATGAACGGACCCGCTGTTTAATAAGAAACACATTATACAAAGTTTCGACCTCTACTTTGAACACACTACGGTCCAGCACTAGCCATGAGATGCTGTGGCATCTAACCTGAGACGGTTCTGGGACGGCGTATGTAGCGTAGGTAGGAGCCCAAAATGGGTGGCCAGTTATGGACTTCCACAACACTTGATGTCAAAAGGTTTAGCAATATGACTCAAAAACCTTTGAGTATGAAGCGAACTGGCCAGACTAAAACTTTCAGCATGCAAACATACTGCATGTTCACCTCAAGCTTTGGTTGTCTGACTATGTGTAACATGGACATCCAACAAAAATATATTATCATCATCGCATCGTTATCATGTCCAGCACTGTATTGTCACTGGTTTGATGATGCTGGCCATGTCACCATTTCTAGTAGGTGCTTTGTGAAGAGGCCTTGTACCGTACGGGTAAGATGAATCTCAGAGAGTGAGCTGGTGTTAACAAAACACCTGTTAGTGTGAGAGTGCCCTCCTGATGACCTTGTGCACATCACTGCACTCCTACACTCGGCTGCATATTGAAATCATTCCATTTCCCCTTGTAAAACTGCAGGGACATGACTCATTAACTACTATGTTAGGCGAGGATTAGAGAATTGTGTCATCAGAAGGCTCAGTAAATAAATAATCATTCCCACTGAGGCTCTAAGAGAGCGCAAATGATCAATACTTTCAGGCCTCCTGGGCACGCATAAGACTGCTCACCTAACCTTTGGTGCATTTATGAAATTAAACGTCGTTATTTTGAATATCCCTCGACAATTTAACTAACAACTGAAGTGATCGTAATAATGATACACGCAAAACACAAAGATGAGCTCACAAGACAGTAAACACAGTCAGACTCCTACAGAACCCAAGCCATTGTCATCCCAGCTCAAACCCCCACTTAAAAGGTCCTGTACCCGCACATACACTCTTTCAACACACTTAATATGTGGTATCTACTCTTACCACACGTACAGTAAACTATACTGTGAGGATCTGAAGTCCTAAAACAGAGTCAGGGCAGAGCAGAATAATCACACTGACTCACCCAGCGGCAGACTCTGATGTCTGCCGCAGGCTGAGTCACACATGCTCAAGACGTCAGAAGCTCTGGAATAATGAGATGTTTGCAAGTGCACTATGTGTGTGTGTGTTGGTAGATGTGTATATGAGTACAGCATGTGTTTGTGCAGTTTGTGTTCCTGCATATATATGTGTTCTATGTGTCATGGAAACAATGTGTTGATATCTCTTGCAGAGGTTTCCTACTGGGAATATCCTTTGCATGTACTTTGTCTGTGTGGGTGTGCGCATGCCTGTGAAAAGTGTGTGTCTGTCTTTCCCACAGTATGCAGACTTAGAGAATCAGGCTAAACGGAACACTAAAGATGCAAAGGTGCAAGAAGAGCAAACTCAAAACCTTCAGCTTTAATTCAGCCATGCGAGCATCATCTGATGTCCCCTTAATCCCTTAGATTTCTGACCTTTTGCTCTTTTCAGCCAAATGAATAAAAACACTGAGCTAAAATCTAGAGATGTGGTCAAGATGATTCCCATTTTATATAAGCCTAGGAAATGGCACGTCCAAGTCAGCAGGAGCCCTGATCAAACTGAATCTCAAACACACTTTAGTACTAAAAATCTAGAATCTATATATTCTGCAGAAATCTAGAAATGCACATGTCAAGAAACACAGCAAGCCAAGACAGGGAGGAAGAAGCTTTCTAGAAAGTAATTAACTGGACTTCTTTCTTATTAGGTGAAAACGTTTCACTACTCATCCAAGTAGCTTCTTCAGGCTGGGGGGAAGTTGGTTGGAGACCTCAAATTTACCCCACAGGTACAATTAGCTAAGGCAATTAACTGAGTACAAACTGGCTCCAAAAAGTTTTTTTCAGGGGTCATTATGGTCTCAATCACTTAATTTGATCCAACTAATAGGTGAACTGGTAGTGATTTAGGATGTGGTTGCTCGATTAATAAGATTCTGTGACTTTGATGTCTGTGATATACTTAGACTATACTATACGTTGTGTAGTCTAGAGATAGATTAGATAGATCACTTGATTGATTACATACCTGATTGATGATTGCTGGTGCTGAACATTTAGCAAATAGCTGAAATTTCCTGTAGTGCGTAATATAACATTTCTTATTGTGCTAGTTAGCAGGAGGGAAGTGTGGCTGGTGTTTTCAGTAAGCTAGCGTTTGGTTGGATATACCTGGGCGAAGGCATCAGTGTGAACTTCTTAAGTGGAAGGCGACAGTCAGTAAAGATTTACTTATTAATCATAAGTCACAACTCTGTGCTTCAAACCAGTCCCAGTGTTAGGGCCATGACACACTGAGTAGGACAACTGTGCAGACACAAGGCAAAAACTAGGGCAACAGACAGTCACCTTGTTGTGTCTAAAACCAGTGGGTATTGTGACACCGTGCTACATTCACTTGTCGTCTGAATGCATGCTCTTGTGCTCTTGTGCAGTACAAACACAATGGGCACCAACTTTACCGTGTACCTTTTATAAAATGAGTGTTCTCTGAGGAATGAAATGCATCATAGCCATTTGTTCCCTCAAAGGTACAAACAGTGTTCTTTGGTTAGAAATAATAACTATAAACATAACTCTCGCTGTTAAACAGAAAACTCTGTGAGGTTGTTGGCATTGCTATACAGTGAGCTCCAAATGCTGGATTTACATTTAATAATAATAATAATAATAATAGATTGAGACCCCCTTGGGGAAATCCTTGCCCACAGGCTGCCCCTTTGAAGCACCAATGGGTCCAGTGGAGTTTAGTGTCTTATCCAGGGACCCTCTGATAGGTGGTGGGGAATTAGGGGCGAACAGGGAAGCAAACCACCAACCCTGGGGCTCGTAGACTACTGCTGACTGCCCCTACCTCGCCTCCAAATGTACTCTTTGATAGTTACAGTAGTTTGAGGTTGGTTTTCAAAGTAAATAAATCCTGTAATTGTTTAAACCATTTGTCAATGCTGCGAAGTCGTAAGAGGCAGAGCCCACCTGTGTACACTGTGGAGATTAAACAAGCACTTTCTAGTTTAAAGAGGTGGGGAGTGAAGATAGATGGACTGCATGGACATTTTAGCTCTGCTCCAGTGTCCACCTCTCTTTTACATTTCACTCCCTCCCTGACCATATTAAGAAAATCACCCAGATTGGGCTGACATATCAACAAAGAGAGAGAAACCTGGACACATTCCCAGATCTTCAGTTCCTGTTGAGTAATGAGCACATGGGGTTTAGGCAGGATGAGTGTGTGTCTGTGTGTGCATGTAATCAACACATCGCGAGTGAGTTATAGTAGAAGTAGAAGAGCCAGTGGTGAGAAGCTCGTCACTGTTGTGTGTCTGCGCGTGTGTGTGTTTTGTGTGTTCATTCCAAGTGGCCACTGAAATAATACAGAGGTGTTCAACATGAAGACGACACATTCACAGTCTTTAAAAGGAGACCTGACCAAACTGAATGAATCAGGCTACAGGAATCTATGCATTGCTAGTAGCTACTGGCCATTTTGTCAAGAGATAAACACACACACACACACACACACACACACACACAGACACAGACACACACACTGCAATCGCACAACTCTTCCATCATCACTGAGATTCAGACACTAAAGTGATGTAAGTCCAGCTCAGCAGAAGGTGGTCTCTCTCAGACTGAATCCCCCTCTGAGGTTTTATTTATACTCTGCTCCATAAAGCCTCTCAATCCCCTCCACCCATCTGTTAATATAGGTTGGGGACATTTAACAACCCGGGAGTGCACAAACACAAGTACATTTAAACACTCTGATGCCCTTCTCCATCTACAAACACAGCCTTTTAAGGTAAGCTCTGCCTCTCTTTCTTTGCCTGTCTGTCTTTGCCTCCTCTCACTGTTCTTGTCTCTTTCCTGCCTGTACACTGCCCTCCCCAACCTCCAAATATCCACCACCATTATTATTTTTGTGTGTGTGTGTGTTTCTCTGGCCCCCCCTACCCCCCACTGAAGCAAGCACTGCTGGATTCCCTCATGACCAGCGTGCCTCTCCTAGGTCTTCAACTCTCTTGAACTCGTCTAAACAGAGGAGGCTTGAGAATGGCCAAAGAGGAGTGAGGAAGACAGCGAAAGCAAACAAACAAAGGCTTGCAGCAATGCAGAGAGATCAGCCACACTGCGGAAACAACACAGATTCGAGGCCTGATTCGAGACAAACAACCGATAGCCCTGGATTCAAGGGCAGGATCACATTTCTCAAAGTGCGAGGGCTGAATAAAACGAAAAACAACCAATCATTAGTAGTTTGGTGGCTTCTGCATTTGTATATGCGTAGTATAAAGATGGAGAGACGGGGTCCTGTAGTTTTGTCCATATATGGGAGTGTGTGTGTGTGTGTGTGTGTGTGTGGAGAGACAGCAGATATGAATGACTGATCTCCCTCTTGTACTCCCTCCCTCTGGTGCTTATCTCCTCCCCTGAATCCAGTTTTCATGCATTAAATGTTCTGAAAATCAAGATCTCTCTTGTTTTTTTTAATGTGTGCACACAAAATGTGCCTCAGCGGAAATGTCTAAGTGTGCATATACACAAATATACATACACACAGTTACAAGGGGTCATACTTGAATAAACACACACCTCCGGGTCAGACAGAGGAGTGTTTCAGGTGCTATGTAATCCCAATGACATCACGAGGACCCGGCTGGCTCACTGACTTATCGTTACGTATGAATGACTGTGTTTTTCTGTGCATTATGTAGTTGTGTGTCCGGTTTCTCCCTCACAAAAAATATATCAGGTAATGAAAAATGTAAAAATTTAATTTAAGTTTAACTAATATTGTTGTGGTGGAAGGTTACCTGCTCATTTGGTGTTGATACAATATCACAATGCTTTTTAAGACTTAAACACAACAGCAATACTTTTTTTTCAGAGACAGTCTCCTCTTGCTCACACAGGTGACAGTGTGTGAATTATTTCTCTTACATCACCACTGCACAAACACATCACACCTGTGCCACTCATCTGCTGTGTGAGTGTGTGGTTTCTGGAATCCCTATCAGTCATCCGTTCTGGTTCACCGCGTGAACACATGGTGAAATATAAGGTGATAGCTGTTCTCTACACCTGCATCTGGACTGGATTCATTGGAGACAGATGTTGAAGGAAACAAATAATGACGTCAGCCCAGACGAATGTTGGCTGAGAGCGTTTGAAAATGATGCATTCCTTGTGTGCGTGAGTGTATGACTGTGAACGCGTTGTACTGCAGGGTGCACAGATAAATATGTGTGTGTGTGCGTGTCTGATTTTCTACATCAGGTTGCACCTTTAAAATAAGGAATGTTTTAACGAAAAACTGACTTTAGTAATGTCTGTCTGTCTTGCTGTCCAATCGAATGTTGTGCCAACTGCATAATCAGGATGTCATTATACTGTAGCACTGAAAGCTGTAATAAAACCTTAATACATAGCATTTAAACCAGAGATAATTGAATAATAATATGTAACCGTAGGTGTCAGTGTAAGAATGAATGTTTGCCTGTTTTTGTCAACACTGCGATAAACTTGTGACTTATTGAGAGAGTACCACGCCTTTCTGTTCCACCGCTAATGTTAGCTCTGTGTGGCAGCTAATTTAGTGACTTATTTTATTAATAAATAATCTACATAACTACTTTGTCAGTTGTGTGGCGCAACAGATTTTAATATACTGATGTGTAAATCTCCACATATTGAACTGAGTTTGACAGTTTGACCATATCTGGCTACAGTGAATGACCTGTTACAGCACATTTCCTCTAGCACCACCACGAGGTTCACATTTGTGGTTTTGAGTGAAATGCTTTGCTGATAACTGTTGATGTGCAATAAAGGCTATTTAAACATTAACTGTAATAAAATGCCCATTAACCCTATAACAACCCTATGATAACGACTGCCCCATAGTTGCCCCATAGAGACAATATGAGACAAAAAGCATGCAGCACATTGAGGCAGCTTCAGTCACACAATAGAAATACAGGATCCAACTTCTTTGGACATTTGCATTCTCACATATAGATCCTCTGGATAATGTCTAGAGAAGTCCTGGATTGCAGCTTTTGTTAGGATGCTAACATGGTGCTTTCAGTCTCTCCCAAAAACCCACGTCTTAAATCTCAAACAGTAAAGACACACACACACACACACACACACACTCACACACACGCACACACACACACGCTGATCTGAAGGCTGCTCCTGCATGAACTGCATGACATCATATGATCTCATTACTGAAGCAGTTAAGCCTGACATACAGACCTGCAGAGACATGACCTGCAGAGACGGAGTGAGGCACAGAGTGTCAGTGTCAGTACCGTACAGTACTGCAGCACTACATTATATACATAATCACATATAACATACATTATAATATACATTTTGATACATCAACTGAAGATGATTTAGTGTCTTTTTTTCCCCCAGAGTACTTTTAATTGAAATTAAATGTATTTTTGTCCTAGTTCTAACTCAGCTGTGGTAACACATGAATGTACCTGTATGTGCCAACAAAATAATATTGAAATTGTGAAATTGCTTGTGAGAAAGAACACCTAGGTAGTTTTTCCTAGATCTCTTCTGTTCCTTCATGCTTACCGTAGTTGCACTCGGTCTGGTTTGCCTCCATGATGGCGACAGACACGTGAGGTCAGAGTGAACGATGTGCAGGAATCTAAATGGACAGAGACAGAAAAAGAACAAACAATAGAGAAGATGGTAACGAGGAGTGAGTCAGGCTCGTTTTGTTTGTTTTCCTTTCCTTCTGTCACCATGGCAACAGTTCATTTTCACTTCCTGGTCAACAACATGGGCACCAAAAGCCCACTCAGCGAAAATTCCCCCTTGTTGAGCAATCTGACACATGCCACAGCCCCACCAGTGGTTCATCATAGTGTGTTTCCAGTTGTTGCTCATAGAGTCCTGTGTTCCATCTGCTGAATAAGTAACCTAAAAAAGTCTATGAAATACAGTGGAAATGCATAATATCAAACACCCACACAGTGTGTTAGGATGTTTTCATTGGATCGAGCTGTGACATCAGACATGTGTTATATGGTAATTAGGAAGCTGGACGGTTTAAAGCAGAGATAACAATGATGTAAACAAAATGTAAACAGGGACTAAAACTGACCTGAGGTGAAGTCATGTCTTAGTCGTTGACAAGCAAACACCTACCCCTGCATCCTGGAGATCATTCTTGACTTTCTGTGGAGCCATAAAGGGTTTTTTCTTCACTGTACTGATGACTGATCAGTTTGGCGCAGTGTTCAGTGCTCCTGGGTTTGGACAAGTCAAAGTCATGCAGTGAGGTTCACTGCACGCTCCCTCTGCCTTGGTTCAGATAATGGATGGATGGATGATGACATGAATATCTAAGCCTAGTGCAGATTTGTTTGGCTTGGTATGGAATAAAACCAGCAGCTGGTAAAGGTGGAGTTTAACCTCTCTGTGTACTGACAGGTGGTTAATCGATAAGAGTTCGTCATCATTTAGCAGTTGACTATATTTAGCAATGAGAATTTCCATCAGCAGAGTAACTAGAAAAAAAAAAAAAAAGTAGTTCTGATGAATTATTGCTTTTCTGGGACTTATTTTCTTTATGACTCCACCTCAACCTAAATGATCTCAATGAGCTGTGACACACGTGTGAAAGACAAAGTAACACTTAGTATAGTAATATCCCAAACTGGACTATTTGCTCTACGTTAATGCATTAAGGGGAAGTTTGTAAGTTTTAATTTAGATGGCTGCATATTAAAACTTTCCTGAGACAAACAGCAACGCGTGATGGATTTTATTTTGTAATACGTTATTAATGCCTGAATCGTTGGATTATTATAAAGTGATTTATTAAATAGCTCAGTGACTTACAGCTTGTTTGCTTGACACTTACTGAAATATCTGATATAGTGCTTTATAACCCCACCCAGCTCTCCGTGCATTCTCTTTCAGCTCTGCTCGCTGAAACATAATCGCACAGACAGCACTTCCGTTTTCAGAGTAACCTACAGGGTGTTAATCACCACACCCTCATACATCAGTCACACTGGTCAGTGGGTAGTGTGTGTGCGTGTGTGTGTGTGTGTGTGTGCGTGTGTGTGTGTGTGTGTGAGGGTGTGTGTGTGTGTGTGAGGGTGTGGCATATGAGCAAATGAAAATGTTGATAATTTATTTTTCTGTTTTGGTTGTCAGGATGATGGTCAAGTGTGTTTCTTCCTCCATGTTTATCCTACACATCCAGTACATGTTAATCTGTAAACTTATCAAGGACTAAGTGGATTCTCTTATCTAGAGACACTACAACAAACAATGGGGTGTAACATCCTGCAGGTTTAGTGTCTTTCTCAACACATTATCTGTCTGGCAGGATACACGTTGGCTGTCGTGAACATTAATCCTGCAATTGTCTGATTTAAACTACTTGAGAAATAGATAAGAAGATTGGTACCACTCTCAGACCTGAATGCCAAATATAACAAATAAGAGCCAGGAGACCGTTAGGGTAACATAAAAACTAAAAACCCGAGGGCAAACAACCCGCCTGGTTCTGTCCAAACATATGAAGTCCAGTTAGTAGCACCAATAAAACCCATTACCACATTAAAGTACATTAAGACTGTGGAGTGACTCCAGGAACCCAAATAAATAGTCTGTAGCAACCCCTGTTAAACCACAAGTGTTGCTTTTGCACTTTGGATTTCACACAAATAAAACAAACAGGATTTAATGACTGAACTCAGAGAGTGGTGTCAGTGTTCAAACGAGTAAGGATCACAGTTGTGTCTTATTTTTCAGCCTGGATCTAATGATTTAAAGACTGAGAAAGTATAGGCAACATGTATAATGTGTGTTAGTATCCCTCCCTGTATGTGTGCGTGTGTGTCATTAGTCACCAGAAACAGGCGAATACCATTTTTGGTTCTGGGTCCCTTCTTACCGTCACACCGTCATCTTTGCCCCTCAGTGACATTTAGCTCAGACACAGGAAAAGTCTGGAGGAGATTCAAGCTCAACAGAGGGACTGGACAAGATAGAGAGTCATCGCAGCGCTGATAAATGACCTTCACAAGAGGATGTTCAGGGATTCCAGTCAGAGTTCAGTGCCTTTCCTGACAGAGATATCCGCTTTAAGTTTGAGTCGCTCAGCAAGGAGGGGCAACCTGTTGTCCCTTCCTAAAGCAGGCTGAGATGAACAGAGCATGATTACAGAAATGATAAGTTCTGCAGTGAGGTACGTTCACATATTCTTCAGGGGATGTTAAACAAGCCCTGTTGTGTTGAGTGATGTCTGAGCAGCTCTCAGACTGAGCAGAGTCAGAATGAGGTGAGGATTCCTCACATTCCTGGGTTACAGAACAACATTTGTTCTGCATTAACAGGACTTTAGATATGAGCTCATTGTTCCTTTTCAAGAATTAGCAAGGTAGGGCCAAGAGGTCCATGGACTTACATGGTACAATAGTTCCCCCTAAAGATCATTTTGTAGATTACATTCAGATGTCTACCAGTAGACATTATTATCATACTGGTTACCCAGCTGTTCAAACTAACGTGAGCAGGTATGACGAATAAATGAATGATGGCTGAATTCCAGTTAGCTGTTTTAGTTTTGGGGTGATGACTTTGTGCATGAGGGGTCACTATGTTCCTGCTTTAGACAGCTGGTTTACTGTAGAGTAATAACCAATTATTCATACTATAACATCACCTAAATCCTAAAATCACCTGTCATCAATGTACAAGCAGCATATCTCAAAATTTAGTACAGTACTATGTAAATTGACTTTATTCCTCTTTCCACCACTGGAAGATTAAACAAATTAATCTAAATAACATTATTATATGTAGTTATGATGTTAATAACTGTTCCTGTTGTGACAAAAAGGTCTGATGCAAAAATGGAGGTGGAGGAAATTCCACATATGTTGAGAAATGTTCTTTCCTGAAGACATTTAGACAGGTCAAGAGAATATCTCTGCACTGCTGCCCAGTTATTATGTTATATGTCCAATATTTTGCGTCAATTCAATTCAACTTTATTTACAACCTGTAAAGACAACTGAATGAATAAAGTAGCTTTCATTTAGTCACAGGACCACACCAGAACCCATATACATAAAATAGCACATTAAAAAAACATTCAATAATAAATGAATAAATCAGTAGAAACAGCAGATAAGAATTAAGATTCTTACACAAATATGACCAGTAATCAGTGAGCTAATAAAATAATTTAATTACAAATGAAAATATACAACATTTCTTATAAATTAAAATGAAAAACTTCACACACTGTAGCTTTAATATAGGGTTTGATATGTCGTTTAAAACTACAACTCCCAGCATTCCGTCGTACCTCGTCAACTGTCATATAATTTATTTTTTTAGAGCAATATTTTAAAGTAATTGTTGTATATTAACTATCTTATGTCTCAAAAATGAATGCTGACTAAAAAAATGATGCGTTAAATAATATAAAATATGTTTTTTCTCAGGCGGCTCCTGCCCTTATGACGAAGCGGAAGTCGCGTCGTCTTCCTTTCCTCCATTAGGTGAGTGCGAGGTGGCAGCGCGTTTTCTCTGGCTCTGAATAAAAGAGGCACATTTTAAGCTGTTTTCGTGATGTCGTAGTCCCATTTTAACAAAATAACACGTTTTACTTGTTGATTTACAGATTGCAACCATGGGCCGCCGACCAGCCCGCTGGTAAGTCCTCTCTTAAATCCTTTCGTGAACGGGCCGAAGTCGGAGGAAAATGGCAGCGGCTCCGTGTGCCACCATGTGCACCGTGCTAGCATGCCGGCAGGCCTCCTGACAGACTGCTGTCCTGTTGTAACATTAAAGCACAAAGTTATTTATGTTTGCGTCTACTTTTAATCACAGTAAATGTCTGTCTATAGACACTGTCATTGTGTCATTTTGGAAAATGCTAACGTGTTGAGCTAGCGTGAAGCTAACGCTAACGCATTCCTCAAACGTATGTTCATTAAGTTTTACATGTAAATGTATGTTAACTCCTCAAACTGCAAATCATAGCGTTTTTAATGTTTATTTTCTAAGTTATAACTACGTCCTACGTGGATGACACTTAAAAAGCTGCAGCCACATAAAACATTAGTGGATAAATTATCATTTTAGTGGCACTTTGATTCCCTTTTCGGTTTTGCATTTTTCAGTGACTACGCTGAAAATCTTTGCTTCTATCGGCTCCATTATATTGTAATGTATAACTATATATTTTTAAATATTCAGCTTGACACTACTGTTACATGTGATGTTGGCATTAATCCTGAATGTGTTTACTACCCTGCATATCACTGATATTTTTCTTACTGTCAACAAATCCCACAGTGAATTGTTCGTACTATGAAGTATTGTGTGTACTCATACACAAAGAACTTTTGGTGTCCAAAAAATACTATAAGTTTGCAACCAGAAGTGTACAATGCACTGCTGCCTCCAACACTCACTGGAGAATTGGATGTGGATAAATCTTTTTGAGAATGGTCTCTAATAAATGGAGCATTTCTTGTCATTTTTTAGGTTTAAAACCAGATTACTACTGAGCCACTTTTAAAAGAGCAGTTTTATTTGTGAACTGTACACATCTTATGAGAACAGATGTAGTCTGAACCACAGAAGAGACAGGCTCAGAATAATGTTGTTGGTTTTTTAGTGGGATTTGTTCACAGTAAAAATCTAATTTACAATTGTAACAGCAGCAGAAAAAAGTAACACTTTGTCTCCCACAGCTACCGCTACTGCAAAAACAAGCCCTACCCCAAGTCCCGCTTCTGTAGGGGTGTGCCTGGTAAGATGTTTCCACAGTGATGTTGTCCTGAAAATGTTCTCTCAAGTTGAGCCCCTCACACACTGATAGTCTGAGAGTCTTATGTTTGTGTTTTTTTGTGCCATAACTTGACAGTACAGTGACATTTTGACTGGTAATTGAAGATCACAGTTGTCTGTTGATAATCCTGCAGCTTATTAAGCCGACCAGTTATACTGTGGTGTGTAACTGGTGTGCAAAAGCTGCAGACAGTAACTCTTTGGTTTGTGTATGTCCTCAGCTGGGAGGTGCTGAGTGCTTTAAGGGACCACTGAGACAAAAATATCAGCGTCAATTAACTGTGACAATTGATAATCACGGTCTACTCAGGTGTTGTAGTAACCATTTCAGAATCGATCCCTCTGATTAAATATTAGTTTTGTTGCTTGGTATTTCACTGTCTGTAATTAATGAAAAGGTGTGGCAGTGTTTTGAGTCCTGGTTCATGAAGACACAGGAGTACCTCAGTGATGTAATATAGATGCAGGGTATCGACTCTGTGCACAATGATGCTTTGTCACTTTTTATTTATGCAAATTTGTAATTAATATCTGACAGTTGCCACTGATACAAATTAACGTGTGATTACATGGTTTCAGAGTCATTATCCGTTATGTTTTTGATTTCATAAAACAAAGCTTAAATGTTTTTTTTTCCTCTTCATACCTCACTTTATTTTTTTTATTCTCTTGTCTATAGATCCCAAGATCAGGATCTTTGACTTGGGCAGGAAGAAGGCTAAGGTAGATGAGTTCCCCCTGTGCGGCCACATGGTCTCTGATGAGTACGAGCAGCTGTCTTCCGAAGGTAAGAAGAAGTAAAGAAGGCAGCTAAGCGTGATGTAAAACCTGTTGTCTCTTAGCTAGTTCTTATTTCTGCCTCTGAAATGTGAAGTTGATCTCAAAAATCAAAACCTAATGCAGTGTTTTTAGAAGCAGAAGCGTTTTTTTTGTGTGCATGCATGTTAAAAGCTTGTTTCGATTCAAAGTCACTAAATGTGTAGATCTACAGTACGTGTGCCATGTGTAGAGACATGAGGCACTGATTGATCCACCCCCACCCCCTCTGTTTAGCTCTGGAGGCTGCCCGTATCTGTGCTAACAAGTACATGGTGAAGACCTGCGGTAAGGATGGTTTCCACATCCGTATGCGTCTGCATCCCTTCCATGTCATCCGTATCAACAAAATGTTATCCTGTGCTGGAGCTGATAGGTGAGACTCTATCGTCTGTGTAGATGATACATGTTTGCTTGTGTCAAAGTAAAATCATTAGATGCTAATGAGACATCTCATTTTTTATAAAACTGATGTTCAGGTTAATGTGGTGTTTTTATTTCGGCTCAGTCTTTGTCAGATTGTAAGCCTTTTTACTCCTCTCTTCTGGTTGTCAGGCTCCAGACTGGAATGCGTGGTGCTTTCGGTAAACCCCAGGGCACCGTGGCCCGTGTGCACATTGGTCAGGTGATCATGTCTGTTCGTACCAAGGCCTCAAACAAGGAGCATGTGGTCGAGGCTCTGCGCAGAGCCAAGTTCAAGTTTCCTGGACGCCAGAAGGTGAAGTAGCATTACGTCTGTCGTAACATGTAAAACCTGGCATGAATAATTGTTTCTCTAGTTGTAGTGAGTAATATGAAAATAGATACCATGCCTCACTAACACAGCTCTGCAGCTTATTAAGCCGACCGGTTCTGCTGCAGTGCGGTTCTGGTGTGCAAAGGCTGCAGACAGTGATTTCTTTGGTTTGTGTATGTCCTCAGCTGGGAGGTGCTGAGTGCTTTAAGGGACCACTGAAACAAAGTGCTTGTCACGAGCCGATCACATGCTTTTACTGTGTTAATTTGTTTGTATATCAAGTCGTCATGCTTTTCGGCCTGTAATTTTACTTGATGCCAATCTCATTGTCTTCACCTTCAGATCCATATCTCCAAGAAGTATGGCTTCACAAAGTTCAATGCCTGCGACTTTGATGACATGATGGCTGAGAAGCGTCTCATTTCTGACGGCTGTGGGGTGAAATACATCCCCAGCAGAGGCCCTCTGTCCCGCTGGAAGGCCCTTCATGCTGTGTAGGCTTTGTGACAACAGACAACCAATAAAAAAGGGTTTGATTACAAAAGTGATTGTGGTGATGGCTTTGATTTTGGGTTGTTCCACAGGATTTGACCCTCTAACATCTGTTGTAACTGGTCAGTGGTGCAAGTACTATTGTCTGTACCACGTTTAATACTTAAAATACCTGAAGATGTAAGAAATGTAGCAAACGGAGGTGATGTAGACTCATCAACAAACTCAAGTAAAAGTGCAGGTACTTGCCTGAAAAAGTACTCCAAAATTGTCCTGTTAGTATTAGACTTCAGGTTAGTATCGATCAAAAGGCAGATGTTGGAGGGGCTGGACATCCAGAAGAGGGTAGAGTAGAAAAACATTTTATTCAAGTAGTGCTACTTCAAAACTATACACAAGTAGAAATAAAAGTAAGCCATCCAAAAAATTACTGCAGAAAAAAAGTACTTGATAAAGACTACTCGAGTAGTAACTGTTTCATTGTTTTCTAATTATTTTTTTTAGAAGTTACAAATATAAAATGATGTGCAAATTCTTGTTTCTCAATGAAACGGGTAAAAATAACATCTTTACAAGATGACAAATTAAGGCACAAGAAACACACATTTCCAAATCTTACTTTCTCACAACATAAAGCTTCTGAAACAAACGCCTACAGTACCTTGCGTATATATGTGTTTGAACTAGTAATGAAGAAACCGAAGCTTTCTGAATCCATATGAACAAATTGTGTTGAAATGGTTCAGTGTTTCGAAGCATTTGATACAATGAAGTGTCGACACCTGCTGGACAATCCTCAGTATAGCAGATGTAAGGAACAATAAAGCCGAAATACAAGGAGTTGTGAAATAAAGTGATCTTACCTGTCATGTTGGGGGTGTTGCATGTTATCTCATGTATCCTGCACATTCAGCTGTGACCCTGGTGACTGCATCCTGTGCACTGGTTTGATTACCAAATGCTAATGGTTTAAATCTTGGGTCTAGAACAGTTCCCATTGCCAGGACCCGAATATTCTCCACACTAAACCTTGTCATTAGGAAGTGCAGCAGGTTTTGGCTCAGTGGTTGTGCGCACAGGCGGATTGGTGATGAGGACTTCTCTGTGATTTCATACTGTATCATTCATGTCCACACAGCTTAGTGAAACCACATCTGTTGTAAGGGACACCAGTGCTGCTCAAGTAGGTTTCGACTTCTGGAATGAGTTCATGAGGAGGTTTCTCTAGTTGTACCTGAACCTCTGTTAATTTCTCCTTGGCCCTTGTGCTGGATCTAAAAAAAGAAACAACTCTTCTAGCTCTGGTGCTGATATCTGCAAGTTCTGGTGTTGCCTACAGGGCCTCTTTTTTACAACCAAACTTGAGGCCAGTTCTTGAGCACAGATCAGACACATAAGGTCAAAGCGCTCCCACGTGTAAGATCTTGCTACCTAAAGGAGCAAGATCCTGCCTTCATTTTCCTTGTTTCTTTACAAGGAAAATAGACGGTAAAAAGTAAACAAGGGAGAAACGGTGAAGGATAAAAACAAGGTGTTAACTTAGACAAAAACTGCTTTTATTTAACTCGTGATTTAAATACGGTCCGACATAGTTTTAATTTGTTCTCTTGTTCTGCAGACGGCTTCTCTCTGGTAGAATAAATGAAAAATGATGATAAAGAAACGAGTCGACTGTTGTGTAGTGTAACTAAATCTACTCAGGTAAAATGCTGCAGCAAAACTACTCTTAGAAGTATTTTTTAAAAGTTACTTAAAGAAATGTAACGGAGTAAATGTAGCTCGTTAATACCCACCTCTGTGGACACCAGGAAAGAAAGTTTACTTTACATTTATGCTGTAAAGATAAATATCTCTGGGGAGTGAAAACTTTAAAACCGGTACAACTTTAAAACAAGAAATGATGGTAAAAAACAACCCTAGTCCGGATCCTTTATAAAAGACTTCTTCTGCTTGGCCTTTACTGTGACGCCCTCTGCTGGTGAGGTTTGTGTATTGTCACTATGTCAGTGTTCATCTAATTGGACATTGTTGAACTATAAAACAATACTTTGCTCATTTCCATGTTTCTATATGTGTTGTATTGTACTTGTTTATACATTATGTGCAAACACAGCTGGTACATGTCATCTTAAGTATATTTTAATGTCCATACAAATGTTTTAATGCTTGATTAAAGAGTAAAACACTGGACATGGCACATGAGCGGAAATGTCCAGCGTTTCCTGCATTAAAAAAAAAGCATATTAGCAGGAGGTTATGTTTAGAGACACCCCACCCTGTTTCTCTTAGCACAACCACACCCAAGCTACCCCCCCCACCACCTTCTCTTCTTCTTTTCTTTAATACTACTTTTTAAATTTCACAGTAGGTGTGGAGAACAAACTAGGCGCCTGATTACCCTGCACATCCAGAACTGCACTTTTCCACCAGTATTTACTGAATGTCGTGTGTGAGACAAAAAGCAATATGCTTCCAGTTTTGGAATATATTACGTAGTAATATGTTGCCATAACAGGCTGTTAAAAGAAGAAAACACTAAGAGATATAATCTTTCTAGCATATTGTACAATATATATTTTAAGTGACTTATTGAAAACTAGTTGTAATGTGAATATTTATAGTCAAAGCAAGTGAAGTAACATCTGTTCTGTTGACGTAATGAGTGATACTCTGTTAGCTGCTCAGTCTCTGCTGTAGCCTGACTTCTTGTAGATAAAAAGTCCCTCCCACAGGAAACACACTGGCCAGGATCGGCTTCAAGTTTCACACAAGAGAAGGCGGCAAGACACAAACAACCCCTGTAACTCCAACAACTAACAAAGCTGGTAAGCTGCTGAGGCTTGAGTTTGATCTACACTTATTGTTTTAAAGAGAGAGATTCAGGGAAAGTGCTTATTTAGTGCGACTTGGTGCGTGTCTGTGTGTTTTGACTGACGAGTTCCTACCGTCATGAGAGAACTCAACAGATCTGTAGTAATCATGTGCTCCCCACTTCACAGGATCAATGTACAGGCAGCCAGGAGACAGTTTTATTCTTATAAATCAATATTTATTGAGTGTAGTTAAGTAAACTTCTCACTGTTCTGCTGGTTGAAAAACAGAAGTGCAACCAGCAGCTGGAACCACACAGCTGATCATGATGAACATGCATGACGTCATGTTAACCCCTTACATGCAGAGCAGTCAGGGACGGGTCCCCCCCCACCCTCTTTGACCAGCCACAGGTCTATATGTTCAGATTGAGACTAGTGGTAGCTTTTATGTTTACTTCAGTCTAATTAATAGATAAAACACGAGGAGTTAAAATAGATTTTTATGACATTACTGTGATGCACAGGCACAGAACTGTGAGTAATAGTAAAAATAAATCATGCTGTGTAATAAAGTGAAACCACATTAAGCAGATGACCGACACTGATACGAGCTATTTTTGGGTGATGTGAACAGCTGTGCCTGTATCAACAGACCAACAACCGTTGTTAACTGTGTTTTTATATTTAAAGCTACAATAATCAAGATGAAGAACTTTAGCCACAGTGACTGAGTGTAATTCACTCTTTGACCTCTTCTCATGGACGGTGACACGTGTGAATGTGTTTATAAGGCTATTTATAAAGCTGAGTCATTGTTGTTCGATGTAACACGCTAAACATAACTGCACAGTGTCAGACTATAGCCATGAAGATTTATTTATGTTTCGTGTGATTCTAAGCTCTTGGATTTTGTCTAGTTAGTTAAAAGCCAACTTAACTTAGAAGCCGAGTAAATTTTACTATGACGTTAATATGACTGTAAAGATGTTAATGACCTGTCAGACCATCTGTCTGCAGACAGAAGATACCTTAATATTATGATTGTAGAGATTAGGGGAGCTAATAGCGACAACATCTTTGCAGTGTCACTGTAAATGGATATTGTCCTCAGACGATTTGTCTTCTCTCTTTATGCTGCTTCTGTGTCTTTTTTCCCACACAGACTACAAACTACAAATTCAAACAGTGTTACTGTCTCTTGCAGCTCGGCGCCATGAGGTCCTCTTTCCTCCTGCTCGTCTCCTTTCTCCTGGATGTGTGTGGCGTTCAGGGGGCTTCAGATTTTAGAGTCTGTGCCTTCAACTTACATCACTTTGGGGATTCTAAGACCAAGAAAAGTGAAGTCATGCAGACTCTTGTCAGAGTAAGACAAAGACAGTTTGACTGTGATACCTTAATATGTCATCACTTTCTTAAAGAGGCTGATGTTTTCATTTATTCCCCGGTTTTATTTAGTCCTCAGATCACTGTATAGTTATTTAAGACTGAGTCTCCCTTAGAAAAGAGATTACTAACCGCAGTGGGATCTATTGGGTTAAATAAACATTCCAAATACTCTCTTTGTCTTTGCCCTTTTTTCCAGTCCTGTAAATCTGGTATAATCACATGCGTATAGTACAATAAATACTACCACTGAACTGCAAAAATATACTGACCTCCTTGCTAAAGAGATCAGTAGGTAGAATGTACAGTTTGTTTGTTTGTTAGGTAGCAGAACTACAAAGAACTCTATGATACAGATTTATTGTGAGCGGCCACTGTAGTGTCAGAACCATACTGATACTTGTCTGTGAAGATTCTCAGTCATCCAGGTAAAGTAGTCTGAGGATTGAGTCATGGCAACTGGACTTCTTTCTTCC
>JAUYWH010000025.1:2329975-2343390 GCA_034779795.1 Ctenopoma multispine | reverse complement strand
GTTCTGTGGATGCAGAACGAAACGTCTCTACTTGGAAGAAAGAAGTCCAGTTGCCATGACTCAATCCTCAGACCATACTGATACTTGTAATAACATGTTTCATCCTCACACTTAAAATGCTGCATTCACTGACCTTCATTCATTTTTGTTCCAGATAGTCTCTCGCTGTGATGTATGTTTGCTTCAGGAAGTAAGGGACAGTAAAGGAAAAGCTTTACCCCAGCTGATGGACCGCCTTGGCAGGTGATTAATCAGTCGCCTTCACCCCCCCACACGCAGTAACAAGTCACATTTTATCAAACAACACTAATAACAGCTGCTTCCACTGCGTCTGTGTCTCTGCAATATTCAGGTTTGACACTGAGCATCAGTATAAAGCTGTGGCCAGTGAGAGACTCGGCAGATCTGACACATACCAGGAGCAGTATGTGTTTGTTTACAGGTGAGTTGAACTGTGTGCGTCTGCACTCGTGGCAGCTTCAGCACAGGCAGTAAAGTCTGAGTTATCCTGCATTTGTCTGAATGTTTGCAGGACTAATACGGTGACTGTCACCGACCAGTATCAGTATCCAGATAATCGACCAGGAGATGTTGATGCTTTCTCCAGAGAGCCTTTTGTTGTCCGCTTCAAAGCCCCCAAGACAGGTCAGTCCTCTGACACCCAGGATTCCCATCTTAGATAATGAAGATTGAGATTTCCATGCATGTTAAACCATTTCCCTGCACACTCCCTCCCTCCCTCCAACCCCAATCTGTATGTTCAGCTATAAAGGAGTTTGTCCTCATACCTCAGCACACCACTCCCACCAACACCACTAAGGAGCTCGATGCACTGTATGATGTCTTGCAAGATGTGAAAAAGATGTGGAAAACGGAGGTAAAGGTTCACTGTTGCTCAGTGTCAACGAGCTGTGTTCAATCAAGTAAGAATTTAACCATCAGTGGTGTTATTGTGTGTGTGTGTGTGTGTGTGTATGAGCAGGACGTGATGCTCCTCGGGGACTTCAACGCTGACTGTGGTTACCTCCCTAAGAAGAACAGAAAGAATGTGCGCCTGATCACAGAGGAGAACCTCTTTTGGCTCATTTCAGATAAAACTGACACCACAGTGCGATCGACCACCTCCTGCACATATGACAGGTGAACTCACACACACACAACCTGTTAGTCTGCGCGTGGTTCGTACTCATCTGGATTACTGTCCAGTCGTTTGGTCAAGCACGAATCCCTAAAATGACGTACCACTATCTTTTATACAGTAGTAATAGTCATAATTTTAGCACTAAGATGTGCAACAAAAAGTTACTTCTAAAGCAGAGGAATGTGTAATGGTTTGCCACAGGTATTACACATTTAACAAGGACAAATAGCTTTAAAAAAGTAGCTGTTATTTCTGAGCAGCATTAAATCCTTTCACGGACAATATTATGTCCTACTGTATAGATAGAAGGAGGGTTCTTCTTGCTGATTTTTTTGGCTTTGTAGTGGGATGTACAGTATTTTTTACTTGTTGGGACCCCAGGAAGAATAACCATTACTTAGGAAGTGATGCTGGTGAGACTGGATGTTAACATTTGGACATTCTTATATTATATTATTAAAATAATATGACAAATAATACTACTAATATTTTGGTCAATCCATTCTATGTGCTATTACAGGATTGTTGTTCATGGGAAAAGGTTTGAAAGCACAATTGTGCCGTCTTCAGCCAAACCATTTAACTTCCAAATGGAATATGGACTAACAGAGGAGCAGGTAATGGACTCTGTGTGTGTGTGTGTGTGTGCGTGTGTGTGCGTGTGTGTGTTAAATTGTTCTGCAGATCTAGGCTTTGTAAACTCATAGATGGTTTCTGTTCAGGCACTGGACGTCAGTGACCACTACCCAGTGGAGGTCCTGCTGAGGACAGATAGATCCAGAGCATTCTTCAGTGATGGCAGTTCCGGCTCAAAGGAGACAGCAAATGAGATGAAATCTCATTTACACTTCTTTACTTTGTTCGTCCTAAGCCATCTTCTGTTCCAAATGTTAACATAGTAGTTTAAAAATAACTCATCCATCTGAGGAAAAACTCAGGATGTTTATGAACTGAGGAGAATTCAGTTATTCTCCAGTCTGTGGAATCACACTGTATGCTGGGTATAGGCTTAGGAAAAACACGCATGCAACTTTTGACCTTTATCGTTGTGACATTCACCATATTGCACAAGACGTTAACTGTGTACATATATGAGCTTTTTGATCAAACTTTAAGAGCCTTGCTATTTATGCGTGTTATGTGTCAAAATCCAAGTTAGGTATCACATGAATATGGGGGGGGGCAAAGGCACCCAGAATGAGAGTGTTACATAAATCATATAAATTCAAGGAAGTTACGTAGTTCACAGACACAAACTGCTATGCTGAGCATTGAAACTGTTTGGAGGTTGTAACACTGAGGAATCACATGAAGTATTGTATATAACCGCCTACAATTCATGCACTGAAATAATTATATAGAGCTTATTACTAATAAGAAGAAACATTTCTTGTTACATTTCAACATTGTAAAAAGGTGCTAAAATTTATACGGAAAAGTGTTTATAGAGATATCCAGGTAAATGTTTATACTTTATATTCAGCATATGAAATACTCTTGATAAAATAAAATAAATAAAGTAATAAAGTGGTGAATTTCTATCTGTAGGAAGACAAATTCTGTCTTCTTTCTGTCTGGGACAATTATTTGGCCCATGTTGACTCCATGATGTTATACTATAGTAACAGATTTAGAAGAGAGGTCATAAGAAATGAATTGTCACACAATAGGACAAATAGTTGCTGTAATCAACAGACTACGCTGGTGTATATTCCTGCTGACACAGGTAGGCTGCTGACAACTACTAAAACAGTGTTGGTTCAGTTCAGTCCACACAGTCCACTAGGTGTCGACATTGCAACAGTAGGCACAATAGTAGATCAGTCACTGTTTCTGCGTCCTGAAAATCGAAACATTTGTGCTACTTTAATTCTGTACAGATATGTTTTATTTACACACCTTAAACCTTGTTTCAGTTTTGTGCATAAATGTCTTAGCCTCGTTAGTGGTAAAGCTCTGAATACTTTCTGACCAGATTGTTAAACACAATCTTGGAGAGTGAGAGGATGCCTGAGGAATGCAGAAGAAGTGTATTGGTACCGATTTTCAAGGGTGATGTGCAGAACTGTGGGAACTATAGAGGGATGAAGTTGATGAACTATACCATGAAGCTATGGAAAAGAGTTGTTGAGGCTAGGTCAAGAAGAGAGGTGACAATGAGTGAGCAGCAGTATGGCTTCATGCCAAGAAAGAGCACCACAGATGTTTGCTCTGAGAGTGTTGATGGAGAATTATGGAGTAGGTCTTGCACTGTGTCTTTGTGGACCTAGAGAAAGCATATCACAGGGTACCAAGAGACCAACTGTGGCACTGTACGATGAAGTCAGGAGCGGCATAGAAGTATGTGAGGATGGTGCAGGACATGTACGAGGACAGCGAGACAGTGGTGAGGTGTTCGGTAGCAGTGACAGATGGGTTCAAGGTGGGGGTAGGATTACATCAGGGATCAGCTCTGAGCCCCTTTTTGTTTGCAGTGGTGATAGACAGGTTGACAGATGAGATCAGGCAGGAATCTCCGTGGAGTATGATGTTCGCAGACGACATTGTGATCTGTAGTGAGAGTAGAGAGCAAGTGGAAGAGAGCCTGGAGAGGTGGAGGCATGCTCTGGAGAGAAGAGGATTGAAAATTAGCAGAATCAAGACAGAACACGTGTGTTAATGAGAAGGAGACAGGTGGATAGGTGAACATGCAAGGAGAAGAGCTAGTGAAGGTAGAGGACTTTAAATACCTAGGGTCAACAGACAGAGCACAGGAGAGGTGAAGAAGAGAGTACAGACAGGGTGGAGTGAATGGAGACGAGTGTTAGGGGTGATGTGTGACAGAAGGATAGCAGAAAGAGTCAAAGTGAAGATTTACAAAGTGGTAGTGAGACCTGCTATGATGTATGGTTTGGAGACGGTGGCACTAACAAAGAGACAGGAGGCCGAGTTGGAGGTGGCAGAGTTGAAGATGTTAAGATTTTCATTGGGAGTGACCAGGAAGGACAGAATTAGATATGAGTACATTAGAGCACGGGTCTCAGACTCGCGGCCCACGGGCCAACTGCGGCCCCTGGGACAATAATTTGCGGCCCCCGTCTTCATATGAAAGATTAATGTTAGTGCGGCCCGCAAGATTGATATGAATGACACTTGTTGTGTGCGGAGCTGAATTAACCAATCACGGTGGGGTATATGGCTTTGAAGGGCGGGACATCGGCCGGGCTGTCCAGTGCCTCGCTCACAGTCAGCTGGGCGGAGGAGAAGCCGTGAAGCCGCTGACTCCCTGCTCGGCGCTCACAGTCCTCCGCTGCTCTCAGCTCAGAAATGAAGGAGGCGCTGTGATCTGTGATCCAGCCTGTGTTTGTCTCAGTAGGAAACATGGTGCTGATATCAGTCGACCGTTATGTGGCTATCTGTGACCCTCTGCATTACTCCCCCAAAGTCACTTATAAGAGAGTTAAATTCTGTGTTCTCCTGTGTTGGATTTCCTGTGTTTTCTACAGTTTTATGATTTTGTATGATAACCTGAAACAACCAGGCAGGTATAACTCCTGTTATGGAGAATGTGTGATTAACATAAACGGAGCTGTTGACATTATGATAACTTTTATCATTCCTGTTACAGCCGTCATCATTCTGTATGTGAGAGTGTTTGTGGTGGCTGTGTCTCAGGCTCGTATCATGCGCTCCCACATTGCATCTGTCAAACTGCAGCGTTCAGTGACTGTAACTGTGAAGAAATCAGAGCTGAAAGCAGCCAGAAATCTTGGTGTTGTTGTTGCTGTGTTTCTCATGTGTTACTGTCCATATTATTGTGTGTCTCTCTCCGGCAATGATCTCATAGTTGGTTCTTCATCTGAGGTTATCATGGTTTTTCTGTTATTTTTGAACTCCTGTCTGAACCCTGTGATCTATGCTTTTTTCAATCCCTGGTATAGAAAATCTATTAAACTTATTGTTACACTTGAGATATTTCGGCCTAACTCTTGTGCAGGCAGAGTTCTGTAGGACAGAATCTCTGGGAAGAGACAAATAGCTTTTTCATTTGATGGGAAATGTTGGTGTAAGCGTTAGGGGGTTAGGGTTAATATTGTTTTTTAACCTCTGTCTTTTAATCTTGTGCATAATGAGCAGTTCAGCCCAATTCAGTTTCACAAACAAAGTAATGTTGAGACACTTTACAGCATAAGACGTACAGAAAGTGGAATAATAAAAAGAAGATATTTCAGTGATGTTTCTGTTGTAATTGCATGTTGCAAGTCTGTGACAGGCTCTTCTGCAATTACTGATTCTCTATTTTATAATGGTTGAATTTGTGTTTTTTAACCATTTCCTTTGTCACATTCTTCACAATAAAAGTAAGCTCTTTCTTTTCATGTATTTATTTTCAATGCATTTTTCTTTATTCCAATTACAATAAAATACTGTTTATACAGTATTAGCTTTTTCCCCCCAATTAATTAGTTTGTTATTGCCAGTAAAACAGATCATTAAGTTGGGCTACAGATTCACATTATCACGGCATTATAAACTAGAAATGATGAGATTCACCCTGTTTATGTAAATGATAGGGGCAAAGCATAAGAAAGACCTCTTAATTAATGCACATAATTATTTTGTTTAATTTATCCAGTAGTTTTTTAAGCAGTCAGTTAATCTAATAATAGATTTTTTAATACATTATTCAACACATATTTAATGCTTTCGTTAAATTACTAATAAATAAGAATCATATCTTCTGTGAGAAAGTCTACTGTATTTATCACTTATTTTACCATAAATGAAACTTCACTTTATGATACTCTTCATCAGACATTTAAAGATTTATAGATAATTACTCTAATTAGTAAAAGCTTTTTTTACTATATTCTGTAGAAGGAGGTCATATGTCAGATGTAAGTGTGCTAATGCTAATTCTAACACTGTAAGTGCTGATAGTAACCAGAAATGTGGTAAATATGACAGGTTAAACACAGGGACAACTCTCAGGCACAGAGTCCATCCAACAATCAGACAAAATAGCTGTCTTGTTATTTTATGGTTGGAGAGCCTCAGGATGTTTTGTTGTGAAATGCTTTGGTCATTTTAGTTTTACAAAGCACTGAGCATTTGGTCTGTGTTTAAAAAAAATAAAAAATAAAAATAATAATAATCCTGCACTTTTGACAATACTATTTTGGCTTTTTTGGAAAAAAAATCTAATTTTCAGCATGCAAAACCAAAACAATGAACTGACAATGAAAATGACTTAAAATTGACTTGAATTAAAAATATGTATGGGGGGGGGGAGTTGAGAACTCCTGGGTAAAGAAAAGAAAACCTGGGTTTGAAAATGAGAGCCACAAAAGGGTAGGAATGTTGTAATAGTATGCAGAGCCAGCCCAAGGCAGAAGCAAACTAAACGCCTGCTTAGGGCCCCCTTTCACCACTAGGGAGCCCACAAGAGCAAATAAGTATCTAAAATATTGTTTAATTAATTTTTCTTCTTTTTTCATGTGTGTGTGCATATATCAAAGGTACAAAAACATAGCTGGATGTAAAGAGTGCCTCAGAGCTTCGCTGGCAATGTGTGTAACCAGGCTGCAGGTTGACGACAAAACAGTGTTGTAAAAAGGGAAAAATCCTTCAGGGGCAGAGAAAAGAAAGAGGAAAAAGGAGGAAGAGGAGAAAAACTAGCAGCTTAAATAGTTTACCATTCAAGCTAAGGTTTTTGTGTAACATTGAGCTTTAAATTTGTTTGCTTGCACGATTTATTTGCTGTCTGGACGCAGAGAGGTGAACTCAGCCAATGACCCTGCGTCAGTTTGGAGAGGCCTGCAGAACATTAGAAATTACAGGAGACCCTTCCCACCTGCTGAGGGACACAAAGAGCTGGCTCTTACACTCTGAATGACTTTGACAGACAGCACCACACATCTCTCACCTGCACCAGCTCAGCGTGCACTGCAGCCTAATCCAACACCGTATTCCCTTTCTTAAAGTTTGAGTCTTTGCTGTGCTCCAGAACCAGAACTACTGCTAAAACCAACACTTACATCGTTGTGAGTAAAATCTCAGTAGGTTTAGTCACCTAAACTTTGCTGACTCGGTTCTTGAATTACAAATAGAAGTACTGTTATCCTCGTATCCATATTAATTCGCATCTGTGTCCAGAGTCACCTGTAGATCTATCTCACTCCTGCTGACACCTGCTGTTCTATGTCCTGGTTCTTCCTGCCATTATTCACAATTATTCTCTTGTACAATAATCCTTTCAGACCTTCATCATGCATCATGGGCGTCTTTTGAGTCCTCGATGTTTGTTACCTTGTTTCTCGTATCTCAGTTCATTTATATCATTATTTAAGTATTTGTTTGAAATTTTATTTAATACTCTCTGTATTGTCTCGGATAAGCGGTTGATAATGGATGGATGGATGGATGGACTCTCTGTATTGTAGATTTTATTTTTATTTTCACATAGAGAACATGCTAATGAGGGACTGTTTCTTTAAGTGGTTTTCATTACTGTTACAGTTTATTTAAAAACAAAAATAATAAAGAAGTTGACGTGTTTAAAGTAAATTTATTTTATGTTGATTTATTTTGTTACTTTTAGTGGTCTGAGACATTCAGTATCCCAGTTAGCACTATATCACTTAGAATATTACGTGGAAATCAACCCTGTGCAACACTTGTATCTGAGTTTACCACCATTTCAGATTAAAAACCATAGATGGGTAAAAACATGTCATGTAAACAACACTGCTGCACGTTGTATGTATTACGGTAGGTGTGTGAATGATCATTAATCAGTTTTATTGACGGTAACAGAGGGCCACAAAATTTAAATTTTGCTTAGGGCCCCATGGAGGCCTTGGCCGGCCCTGATTTGTAGGTTTAGTGTAGCTGGTTTCAAAAAACACATTTTTAGTGTCTAAAAAGTTGCAAGGATGTGTTTGTTTTTCAAGTTCATTAGAGTTTTCAGTGGGGTGTTTTCTGTGTCTGTGCGCACACACACACACACACACACACACACACACACACACACACACACACACTGCGTAATCCTCAGAGCACCACACTTTTCACACCTGCTTTCATTAGTGTCAGATGATGATGACACCAGCCCAAGATGATTCTCTGCAGTCAGAGCTGCTAAAAAACAGAAGTGCAACCTCTTCACATCAACACTGACGCAATCGTTGCCACAAGAGAGCCACAGGTCATTAAGCCACAGTAGAAGTTGATGCAACAATTGAAGTTCACATAGTTAGTTAAAGTCATTCACAGTCCTTCAGGGTTAGTACTCCTAGATCACAAAAAAGACATTTGTTTACACCTAATAGACCCCTTCGTGACAGACATTTGACTTTCATATCAGGAAAAGTTCTTAATGACTGTTAAAGATAAACTGGAAGAAACACCAGGACCCAGCAACAAGCCTACATTTACAGAAAACACTCTTAAATATAAATCAATACATTTTGGCTTTAGCTGTCAGCTATCTTTGGTTAAACTCACTTTAGTCAGTGCTGGTTTAGGTGGTTGGTAAACAGTTAGGCTAATGTGAAATTATTGTCAAATCCAGGCATTCTGATGTGAGTATGTTTCCTCCTGGAATGACCACTCTTAAAATCTCCCCACTGTGTTCCAGTAAAACACTAAAGGCGCATTTGATGGAGAATCTTGACGGGTCTTTGAGAAAACAGACCCTTCAGGGGTGCCAGTGGACATCTCAGCTAGAAATCAATGATGACTAAGATTGTGTGTATAAAACAGCACTCAGGGAGCAAAGGGACACAAAGACAGGTTTAGTCTGAACAATTCATTGAGACGGAATCATAAAAAACCTAAACTCCTAAACTGCAAGCAGGAAAAACCAGATATAATGATTATGACACAGAGGTCAAATAAAACTGTTCAAAGTCAAGTACAAAAACCAGAATAATAGTTAAGATTCACATGTAGAGTCAGAGTAAAGTTACTCCAGAATTTATTGATCGGGATGGTGTCAGTCTTCCAATTCCTTGCTTTGAAACCTCAAGTAGTCTGATGCTGTCACAGGTCTACACAGACAAACGCTCACACAATACTCACCAACGCATAACATTAAAGAAAAAGGTGCACTCGCAGTAGATGGACCTTTTCAGTGACGTGTGGGGGACAAGGTCCCGGCAATTCCAAAAACAAGAAAAAGGAAAGTGGTGGATGAAGTGCTCCTGTGTCTGCTGATAGCCAGGGCCGCCTTAGACGCATAGGCTACACAGGCTGCTTGAAATTAAGTTGATTAAAACACAGGATGCACTTTATGGCTGATGATTTTATAATGAACACTTTAGTATATAAGATATGTCAGTTTGTGGTTCAGTGTTGGTGTGAACTAATCTTCTGAGAGTCAGGTTGTGCTGTGAACACACAGGATGATAACTTTTGTTGATTCCTTTTCTACAGATACATTTGTTAACACACAATTGTTGGAACCTGTGTATTTTCTGGTTCATCTCTGGCTTGAAGCTCAGTATTGCTGAGAGCCTGTAGGATATTTGTCTCCATGTTTGGTTGCATTATTGTGTTTAGTTATTTCATCATCATTATGTGAACCTGGATCCAAAAGACAATTTCCCCAAAATATTCATGCTATACACTACCAGTCAAAAGTTTGGACACACATAGGAATGTCCATGATTTTCAAGAAAAGATTTACTTCTTCAGCTGTTACCATCACTGCAAAATGGTTTCCTGATGATCAGTTAATATTTTAACTGAAGACAGTATAAATGTTTGTTGATAAGCTTTGATATGTACATTTATGTAAATATTCCTTTAAAAACACCTGTTTCCAGATATACTAGATTTTTAGCTATAACAATGTCTGCCATGTATTTATGATAAATTTAATGTTATAAAATCTACTTTTTGTTCCAAAAACTTTGTAATTTTTATGTGAGTCCAGACATTTGACTGGTAGTGTATATACTGTAATGTGCTCATTGCCTCTGAGGATTCAGCAGCCGCAAACACTGACTCACAACCATTAAAAATACCAGAGCATCATATTACCACAGTAATAAAATCATAAGTCTTTTAGTGTTTTAGTTTATTGTTAATCAGTAGCAGCACAGTCTTATAAGCATAAAACATTTTACTTGTTTTAGGGCGACAAACAGGGCCCCAAATGGTGGCAGCCTAGGGGCCCAAGATTTCTTAACCCGGCCCTGCTTATAGCAAAAGCTTATTTTACTGGGATAATGTTCCAGCATTTACTTGAACTATTTCAGTGTTATGCCTTATTTGCCCATAGACGAATATCGTACACATGGTTTGCAGAGCCCACGGTATCAGGAAGTTTTTCATTGTCAGAGCTCAGTTTTAAGACAGGACATTTTAAGATGGTATAGAGTAATATAGGTAGGTACCACACTATAACTAATTTAGCAGAAATATTTTATTCCCAGCAGGTTTGCTGACGGTGTAAATGATTTCATCCACTATGTCAATATAACAGCTCATAATAACCTGGCTTTATAAGTTCTTGCATCATTTAGTGTTAGGGTGGAGGAATATTAGTGCCCAAGAGACAGAAAGACAGACAGAGCGGGAGGAGAGGGGAGGATGAGAGAGAGATAAGTTGACAGTATGACACAGAACTTTGTTAAGAAAGCTGCAACTGATCAGCAGCTTCTCCTCCTCTCTCTCATTGTTGATGGAGACCCTGGAGGAAGCTGAACTCTGCTTTCCACAGCTCAACACCTCCTGCAAGAAGCGCACACGTCCTCACTCTGAGGACATGCTCATGTACACTCTGCTGCCTTCTTTCTCTCTGCTCACTGTCATTCTCAACCTACTAGTCATCATCTCCATCTCCCACTTCAGGCACAGATAAATGTCTTTGTGTTAATATTATGCTGTTGCAGTGAGATTTTTTGAAATAAGTGACAGAGCACATATTTATACAGTATAGCTGTAGTCAGACAGACAGACTGCAAATAACTTGTATTCTGTTATTTCTGTTGGTGATAATGATCTGAATGTTTGTATTAGTCTCCATGATGATATTGTTTTACTCCAGGCAGCTTCACACCTCCACCAACCTCCTCCTCCTCTCTCTGGCTGTCTCAGACTTCCTCGTTGGCCTCCTCGTGGTGCCCTTTCAAATCCTTCTAGCGGAGCCCTGCTGGGTGCTGGGTGACCTGGTGTGTGTTCTATGTTCTTTCTTACCCTTTATCACTGTCCCTGTTTCAATAGTAAACATGGTGCTGATATCAGTCGACCGTTATGTGGCTATCTGTGACCCTCTGCATTACTCCATCAACATCACTCAAAGCAGAGTTCAAATCTGTGTTCTCCTGTGTTGGATTTACTCTGTTCTTTACAACTTTCTGTTTCTGTATGATAACCTGAAACAACCAGGCAGGTATAACTCCTGCTATGGAGAATGTGTGATTAACATAAATGGAGCTGTTGACCTTGTAATAAGCTTTATTATTCCTGTTACTGCTGTCATCATTCTGTATGTGAGAGTGTTTGTGGTGGCTGTGTCTCAGGCTCGTATCATGCGCTCCCACATTGCATCTGTCAAACTGCAGCGTTCACAGACTGTAACTGTGAAGAAATCAGAGCTGAAAGCAGCCAGGACTCTTGGTGTTGTTGTTGCTGTGTTTCTCATGTGTTACTGTCCGTATTACGGTGTCTCTCTTGCTGGCTATGGCCTCACGATGGGTTCTTCAGCTAACATTTTTATGGATTTTCTAGTGATATTTAACTCTTGTCTTAATCCTGTGATTTATGCCTTTTTCTACCCCTGGTTTAGAAAATCTGTTAAACTCATTGTTACACTTCAGATATTGAGGCCTCACTCCTGTCAGGCCAACGTGCTGTAGAGAGGAACTGTAGTTTTGGAGAAATGAGACAAATCTAAACCATTAATATATTCTGTAATCTTTCCAGAATAGTCTCTTTCATTTTGCTACAGAGGGTTTTTGAATGTGCAAATGTGTGTCACAGTGAAAGGAAGCACTTCTTTTAACTAGATTCATTATTACTCATTTATTATAGAATTTTATTTAAATGAATAATTTAAATATTCCATTGTCATTTAAGCCAGACTTAGTCAGAATACTTATTATATGTGTTACACTTATCTATTGTTCTATTTCTTTGCCTTTTATTAGCCAGCTGAGCTTAATATTGACATTATCACTTTATTAAGGTTTATAGACAAATACAAATATTCTGGGAAGCCCCACTTACTGTACTGGAACAGCAGTTAAAGTAAATCAGTCTCACAAAATGATCACTTAGCATTGTTTAAAATTCCAAATAAAAATGAAAAGAAAGAGTATGGTGTTTGATTATTATACTGAAGTTGTAAATATAATAAAAAACTGAAACTGAAACACTAAACTATTTGATTACATATGATGATAAAAGCTATACACTGACGTGACTGTGGACTGCACCAAATTAGCAACCATGATCTAATCAGAGATCCATCAATGACTGAACCAAATGTAAAGAACATTTCTCGTAGCATTCCATTCCTCTCACGTGAAAGAGAGCTATGGACAAGATCGAGCTGAGGTCACAGTTAATAATTTCAAATACATTGACATGGGTGGTAGAGACACGTTTTGAACACTTTCTTTGATTTCAATTCTCTACATTATTCCTGCTGGCTCCTGGGTGACCTGGCATCTGTGACCCTACTCTCCTGTGGTGGGAAGAAATCTCAGGGTGATGATTCAGGGTTAATGACTCTAGTTTAACTTAAAAAAAAAAAGAAAAAATACAGCATTAATAGTATGGTCTTTGTATTTGAGCTATGTTATCCATTATAATTTTTTCACAGAATGATGATTTAAGTATCTTTTCAATACACTGATATGACTGTAGATTGTACTGTGGCTGCTTGATTCAGGAATTGGACCACTTGTCCCAAACAAAAGGTTTTCTTTTGCAATTCAGTCTTCAGTCTACTTCATTATAGCAGCTGAGAAGAACATTATTTTGTCATTCATATATCAGCCAAAGTAAAATAAAAATAACCTGTCACACCAGAGAGTAAAAGGATTTCAGAGGGTAATGAAGACATACAGTACAGGATGAAGAGTGTGACGCATTTGAGAGAGGAAAGATCAGTTTCAGAAAGAGAGTGAAAGGCAGGATGGGAGGGAGGAGGGGAAGGAGGAGAGAGATAAATGAGCTATATGAGAATGTTGCTTAGAAAGCTGCCAGGATTCAGCATCTTATTGTGTCTCTCTCTCTCTCTGATGATGGACACACTGGAGGAAGCTGAACTCTGCTTTCCACA